>VZRR01007175.1:0-58016 GCA_013398015.1 Oreocharis arfaki | reverse complement strand
TTTTTTTAATTTTAATTTAATATTAAACTTCGGCGAAAGCCTTGTCCTGCAAGTGGATTAATAACTGGATGGGAACTCTGGTCCTGCCACATGTTCCCAAGGCATTCTGTGTTTATTCCCTTTTAGCTTCTTACGGTATCTGGAAGATTGCTTTATATATACATACATGCATATATATATAAGAAGTGATTTTATCGTGTATCTTAGGAGAAACGACCAAGATAAAGTACAGTTACTGCTGCGCTTGAGACCAATCCTGCCTCGAAGCTCCTGGGAGATACACAGACAAAGGGTAGGAGGGAAATGGGATCTCGGAGGACTTGCCTGAGGTCAAATAGCCTGTGGCAAGGAGCCCAGACCTCTGATCTTCATCCATTTCTCCTATCGACAAGACTACACCCTTTTCTTCTGTACGTATTTCTAACTTTTTAACCTGCAGTGGTTTTCTCTCTTTGACCTGGTCTTCTGTACCTTGACCAATCATTGAACATATATGGCGCTATCCATTATATACCTTAGTGCGTCCACTGGAAGAACTGTCCATCTTCCTGCCCAGGGAGCATACGAATGTATTGTGTTTGCCTTCTATAGGGCATTTAGATGCTATGGCATTTAGATGCTATGGCACTGATGCAAACTGCTTGGATGTGTATTACCATCTCAAGATTCTTGGCAGGAAACAAAGCTTTCAGCTCAGTCTCAGGCTATGGTAAGACGTGTCTACCAAAATCGGGCGTGAGCATTCAGAGAAATAATTGGAAGATAAAACTAAGCTCCATGTGAAGAGGTTACAGACTGGTGTGACGAGGTTTCAGGCTGGTTTGCCTGATACATTGTAAATACAGATGCCAGTCTTTAAACCTGTGCTTAGGGATGTTGCTTAGTCCCTCTGAACCATTATCTTGATCAGAAATGGAAGTTCAGCACAAGGTTAGGTTTGGGCCCTGTAACAGAAACCACAAACCATTCAAAGCAGAATGCCTGATGCCTCTGGCTTTGTCCTGTAGCCACTTAGACAGTTTTGAGGGCACTGATATGCTCATTATCTAGGAAATGATGTCCCATATGTAAAGGCAGGAGTGTGTGTGTGTGTGTGTGTGAGTGTGTGTATGTGTGCACATGCCCTCTGCTGGGTACACAGGCCCTGTTCTGTTCAGACACTGCTCGCAGCCGACTGACACACATCAGCTTCATTTACCATCGGAGCCTTGGTGATCAGCTGCCTTGTCACATGAACCTCTGACTAGCACCTTGTCTGACTTTGACCAAGTATCTCTCCTTTTTCTCCCTCCCCAGCAAAGCCTACAGGAAAACAAAAGCCCGGTTAACTGATAGCACTAGCGCAATGCAGGGTCTGACTTGCAGAAGAGCAATTAGCAGTGCGCAGTGTTGGTGGCCTGCCCTGGGGGGATTAGTTCTGTTAGCCCCGCTCAGCCCATGCCCTCCTACGCTAGGCTGCTGTGGCACTGCCTGTCTGAGCACTCGGGACCTCTTGCCTCCTGCCCCTCCCAGGGTTTGAGAGCCCCGGTGCTGTTTCCCTGCAGTGTATCTGGCCGGGGTGACAATCTCATACAGGCGGACAGCTCCCTCTTGTGATAATGCTGCTCCCACAGAAGTCACAGTAGCTCCTGAACCTCAACCCACTTGAAGACCTTCTGTGCTGCCCTGTCCATCTCTGAACACCTGTAACTCCCCTGTGTGCCTGCCATAACCATTTTTAGCTGTATGGGTATCCTTGTTTCCCTTTCACGTGGTGCAAACCGCCAGCAGCTCTGCCGTTAGCATCACCGGCGCTACTTAGGCAAAGCAGACAGATCTCTTTATACCAGGTACAGTTTTCATCGCCAATCCTCTTGCCTCATCTTTTTCAAGCTGATGATCTCCACAAGCTTCATGGACAGGGTAGCTTTTTTCCCTAACCATATCTTATTTGCTGCATCATATTTTAGTACTGGAACTTCCTGTCATTTCTTTATGAGCTTTTTATCTCAGATTCTGTCTTTCAGTGGACCTCAAAACAGTCCCATCAACTCTTCACCCACGTCAACCACAGGCTTACATTATCATTTTCCTCCCCCTTCATTTAGCAGGTTTAAATCCCATTCAGTGATGACTTCATAGCTAGCTTTCATTGCCTGAATTCACAAAGCACCTATTGAAAACACAAAGTACTTCAGAAACAGCTAACACCAGAAGCAATGGTGATTTCGGTTTGTCTTTTTTAATGGCACCTCTGCTTGAAATTACTGTCACCTTCACATCTAGAGAAAATTTCCGTTCGATCAGGGTAGTAACTGCTCCATGCTTATCTTGCTCATCTGAATTTGTTTTATTGCTGGTACCATGTATTATTCAGAAATTGCTCAGATCCAAAAATGTGCTTCATTCAGTGTCTGAGCTCAAACCAAGACTGTTCACCAAGAGCAACATCAAGCAAGCAGTTTTACTTCTCTTCAAGAATGTCTGACAGTAGAGGGGTACTGCAACTCTCTACCTCACCTCAGTGCTAAGAGAAATTTAGCTTCATGAAAAGAAGTTGTACTTGTAAAAGATCCTTTTTGCCACCTTCTCTAGAAACCTTTGAATGGGCTTGTATTTCCTCAGTGGCAAGTAGGATCTGCCTCACCATCATGTGCTTGTTAATACCCTTGAAACTGCATCAGCTTGCAATTTTACCTCATCACATCAGTGTAATTTAAGATCTCTGAATAAATACACAGTTAATTCAAGTCTTACGTAAATCAAGCACTGGGGATTACTTGAGCAAATAAATGAGAATGAGATTGCAAATAGTGTTGGCCCGGAGTTTTCTACCGAATCTTTTTTCTTTCTAAAATTGAACTCTTTGTGGAAAAAATGCAGCATCCTCAAAGCTCCTCTTGTGAGCATTATTTGGGACCGGGAAGGAACCTATGGCATCTGCTGTACTGGTCCCAAGACTTGCCAAGGGGGACATTCACCTTATTTGGGATAGGGATTGAAAACCTGGATTACTAAACTGTTTCTCAGCTGCACTAGAATCTGTTCTCTCCCTCTCACACTCATCCTTCCTTTCTTCCATGTGTTCTCTCTTTCCTTCAAACGGTCTTCCTCTTTTCCTCCTTCAAAACAGACTTCCTCTTCTTTTTCTCTTGCAGAACAGATACCCTCTTTTCAGTGCCATTTCCAGCATTTAGAAATAGAGCAGGCCACAGAGAAATGATGTGAGAGAGAAGAAATAACTGTTCTCACTTCTGTAGCATGACCTGGGACCTCAAAAATCTTTTCACACTTGAATAGGTTGTCTCAAAAAACTGCTGGATAGCAAGTGAGTATTAATACCACCATCCTAAGACTGGCAAAACAGTACTGCAGTAGCTATGAAGAGCAATTAGCCCAGGATACCAAGGGAGAAAGACTAGGCAACTCATGGCCTGATGCTCAGTGCACTTCATTTAGATGCTGCAAACTGGTAGAGGGAATTAATTGGAACAAGATCCAGAAATAAGATGGAGCCTGAGATACATCATCTTAGAATACTTCGCTGCAGTTGGTAATTAAAGCATGATGCAAAATGAGCTAAATTCATCCCTCATTTCATGGAAATTTTGCCCAGTTTTTAATTTTAAAAGTAGACTCCAGAAAGATCTCCCTTTTCTGTACACTGCAGCAGCTGTAGCTCAAAGCTTCATGTGGCATGGGACTTCACCAGGAACAAAATTGCTGACTGGAAGTGCTCTATTTTCTCCATCTGGTGGCTGCAATTTCTGCTTCGTATTATTGCAGTACCTTCTAAGCTGTTCCAGGGTCCTTTGTGCCTTGCGTTGCAGAAACCTGGTCCTAGCCTATAGAACAGGCTGGCTGTGCAGATAAGAAGAATGACAGAGCAGGGAAATGAGCTGCTCACATAGAGGGAGTCGCTCAGTGGCAGACCAAGGATCCTGCTGTACCATCCTTCTCCCTCTCCTTCACTGGCTTTGCTCTCAGCTGTGCTCTTCCAATTGATAGCTGATCCTGGCCAAGATTTCTCCCTTTTCTTCTGCTTGTACACTTTCTCTGTGGGGCCTCAATTCACAGATCTGCACCAGTCCCAATAGGAAGGAGCCCAGAGAAGCACCAAATGCAGTTTCACATTTATCTGGTCCTCATTTTCATTTGGCTGGTGATATCGTAGTGTACTTCAGCTGCTTCACTGCTCTTCAGATCTTTCCCTCCACTAGGAGCCCCTAGTCTGGTTCTGGAGCAAGGCATTTTGGGACTCTTGGGCAGAATCAGCATGTCACAGCATGACATGGTGTCACCAAAGCACTCCTAGTGCTTCTTTGTATCAGGTCTTCCCTTCCTTCTGATGCCAGAAACTTTGCCTGTATTTCACACACCCCAAAAATATCTTCAAAACAGCACTTACAGGTAGCAGTCTCCAGACTCCACAAGGTTGGGATCCGCAGAGGCTGGGTTTAGTGCAGGCTCAGGGCACACAGAGACTTTCAGATGGAGTCTAGACTCATGATATCACCCTGGTTCTGCCAGTCAAGTTACATACTTCAAAGGGGCAGGACTGGGAGGAACTAAAGTTATAGAGCCCCATCATAGCACTCCCAGACTGGAGATCTGGAACTGGCAAGGAACTGGGCTCCTGCTTTGTATTCAGGGTTCCATCTTGATTTCCCCCATTTGTAGGGTAAAACCAGCTCAGTTTTGGCCCATGGACTCCATTAATTTCACCACCTGGAGCTGTCCCCACATGGGACATGTGTGGTCACAACTATTAAATTTGTCAGCCAAACCAGCATGGATGATACTCAATTGTGTCCCTCTCCAAACACCTAGCATCTCCCAGATGTCTCCCAGAGACCATGATAAGCTCTGCTCCCTCCTTATTCCCCCTCTAGGCACCATAGACTTTGTGTCTGCAGCTAAAAATCTGTGTGATTTACAGGCACAATCTCAATATGAAAAGGATTATGTCAGACCAATAGCATCCAGCACACACCAGAATCTTGAGACAGTTTTAAAAAGGTGTATGTTGCTTCCTTGACAGACTTAAACTTTTTCTCCAGATTAAAAAAAAAAAAAAGCCTTCCCCTGTGAAGAGTTGTGATCTGCATCCTGTCAGTAGAACACAGCATCCAGCCATCCACGTGGCAGCGGAGCTGTGCTCATTAAAATTTTTTGAAACAATAACATCGCATCTGTCATAGCCAGCCTCAAAGTCCCCATACTCAGGATGCTTAAAACATTTTCTAAAAGAGGAGCAGATGCTTTTAAGTAAGGTTCTAAGAAGCAGATTCCTGATTCTCAACCAGCTTCAGACAACAACAATCGAAAGTCCCCAGGTGGATCATTTACTATTCTTGCCTCAGCGTCTTTTTTTTTCATCTCATTTTTGGTAAAAATATACTGGTGATCTGTTTATCTCACTATTGTAAAGTGTCATTAGATTGTAGCCAGACACCTCTGAAGCTGATCTGATAAACTTCACAGTCTCTAAGTGGGCTGGCTCAGAGCCTCTGTAAGCATGTTTGGATAGATTTCTGCTGCTCTTTTCCTGGATTTATGTTAATTTTCTGTCATTAGTTTTATTTTTAAATTGGGATTTTCTCAAGCAGTAAAATTTGGATTCATATCTGAGCAGTGTTGAGCATTGCAGTGCTGCACTGGAGCTAATGCTTTGGTCCAGGGATATGGCCAGAACATTAAATCAGTCATCCATGTGCAAATTTCTCCTCCATGGAGAGGATACAGATTTAGCGTTTGGGTTTGGTTGCATATGTAATAAATAAATTTTGGCGAGGCGGTTTGGGAAACACAAACAGCATGACATGCTCCCTTACACACCTAGATGCATTATGTATAGCTTGTCTACTCATTGCTGTTGTTCATTTTTAGCTAATTGCTTGTATTACAGTAATATCAAAAGCCACAAATTATAATCAGGGCCCTATTGTATTGGAAACCAGATATAAAGATAATGAAGAAGTGGTCATTAGCACTTCTGTTTCATTTCCTTGTATGCTCAGAGACCTCACTCAGCGACTCTCTTCCCATCCAGGAGCTTAGAAACATTACCAGTGGGCCTGTGCCTGCAGTGGTGTACAGACCTTGAAGACCCAATCACACCATTTCTCTTGAGCCACCCCTCTGCTCACAAGGTAACTACCAGCAGCAGTTTAACTCTCACATCATACTCTGCAGCCCTTGAGCAGATTCCAACACAGCACTTTACATGCAAACTCAGTAAAATAGTAACTGTGATTTAGACATACCTGCTACCTCTTTGGAGCCTCGTAATGTACCAGTCTCAGCATCATTTCTTGCTTAAAATCCCGCATTGAGTTCATAGGTGACTCAGTTCTCCAGGCCATTGTGTAGTGGCCTCAGCTGTAAAATGGCTGTAGCTGTAAAAGATGGATATTTTTCTGAGTTTGAAAACAAGAAACATTCCAGCACCCAGACTCTTTTCTATGGAGAACACACTTCTTACTAGTTGTCATAAAGGTGCGGGAAAATGGAGGTTTGCAGGAAATGCTACAATTCCATGTGGCAGCATCCACACAAAGAGGAAACAGTCCCTTGGTCACATGTTGAAAGCCAATAGTCCCTTTCTTCTGCCTTTCCCCACATTCTGCTTCCTGTTAGAATACCCCAATCTGTAAATGATTGTCAAGCCACACTGACTTATATATCAATTTCCTTTTCATTAGCATGAAGATCTAAGAGATTTCTTTGTGCCTTTCTATAAAAATACATTAACATAAAACGAAATCCAGGAGGCCTGAGCTCTGTACTGTATTTAACTGCCCTACTTCACTGTAAACCTCTCTGCATCTGGCCACTGCTGACAGATTTTTAAGAGCTTGTTTTTTGTATTGCTGAGAAGCAGCTTTCAGCACAGTGTTGGCTGGTGCATGGGTTCATCTCTGAGAAAGGGAAAATCTGAGATGGATAAACAAAAAGTAGGAACAATCTATAATAACAAAAAAAACCCTCCTGTAATTCTTGTGACAGCCTGAAAATGTGTCAGATAAAACATTTTAGAGATCTATAATAATAAGTAGGAGTTTGTGTCCTGAACACAGGACTTGTCTGTCTGCCAAAACAGACAATTGCAAATGAAAAATAATGAAAAAATGGGAGTGGAGGGAAGGAAGGAAAGTTATGGAAAATCAAGGCAATTGTGCTTTTCATGAAAGTTTTTAGTGAACCAGGACTTGGTCAGAACTGCAACACACATGAATGGTTTTTCTAGCTTTAGTTCAACTTATAAATCTAACAACTAAAATAATTTGTTTTCTACTTCCAGTACTGAGCATGCTTTTTTCCTGCTTTCTGGAATGGTCTGTATTTGCTCTTAAGTGTTTTGTGTTAGCAGCTGGCATATAAATATCTGCAATATAAACGGGTCCCTGGGAAATGAAAAGCACCTTTTAGTCTGAGATTATCAAACACCTTTTGTCATGTGGACTTTCAATGCATGGGCATGCAGTGTTGGGATAGCTGGCACAGGTATGCAATGCTGGGATACTTCTGTAACATTTTCCTAATTTAATTTTTTTTCTCAAAAAAACCCCTCGGTATCCTTCTGTGCTAGAATCCCTCTGTGACTCCTGTGTGAAAGTTTGGCATGTTGTCAGCTGGAAAGTCACATAAAGTTACTGTGTTTCCTCTTCTATTCTCACCTCTCTTGCAGAAACAAGCAAATCCTGAAGTTGCTGCTGACATCTGTCTTCCGTTTTCCCTGCTGGGCACTTTCAAGAGGCAGTTGAGGATAGATGCCTAGACTTTCTGTGACTTCTGCAAACACTTGCATCTGGCAGCCTTAGCTGTACTGCTTAAACCCAGGGCAACTCTGGCAGCACGTGCTGGAGTCAGGCACCATTCAGCGTGTTCTCCATCAGGTGGGGAAATAACAAATCTGTTGAACAGCACACAACTATGCTCAGCAAAGTCTTTTCCTTCGAAGTTGTATAAGAAGAGAGCAAAAGCAGGTAGTATAAACCAAAAAAAGGAACAGACATACCCATCAGAAATGGAAAACTCCCAAGGCAGGTATTGTGTAGCCGTTACTCCTTACTGCTGACCGGGGGCTTGGAAAAAAAGCTTGGTATCACTCCTAAATACACAAAGCACCTGACAGTGCCCCACCATACTGTGACTGCAAGCATTCCTTGGAGGCTTAAGCATGTTAACAGCAAAGACCAGGTCTGTGTAGCAAACCACTTGTCAACTAAGACCCAGTTATCCCTAGGTGACACGACTGATGTCTGTGAGGTGGAAGTGAGGATACAGAGCAGGGTTCAGGGTATCCTTTTCTGTCAGTGCAACAAGTACTAGGGGAGGAAGAAACAGGCTGTGTACAGCACAGTCTGCTCAGGAGGGAGCTGTGATTGCAGCTGAAAGACCCGGCTGCTGCTCAGCTGAAGGAAGTAAACAAGGGAATGATCAGTTATTGCTATATTACACATGCAATCATGGATTCTGCATGCAAACTTCCAGGGTATGATCAAACTCCACTATCAGCTTACTGTGTTAGCTTACAGAGCTGTAATCCAAAGTAAAGCTCTTTGCAGCTCCCTAAAGCTACAGAGTTTAGGTGGGAGCAAGGGTCTGCCAGCAGCAACTCCATGCAGGATAAAAACCTTAGCTTTTTTCTGTCTTTCTTGGCTATGTGATGCATTTTCACAAGGTTATGAAGATGGTCTCTTCATGCTGTCCTTTCTCCCAGAAGCCAGATCACTGGTCTCTGCTGTCTATTTTTGCTTTTCTTACTTTAATGAGTATGCATTATAAACAAAGGTGTACAGCATAATAGAACCCTCTGGAAATATTTGTAAATAAAAGGCTTTTAGAAACCTTTTATAGTGAAGCCCTATAGACATTAATAGACAGTGAACACTTTTCTAGAGGCATTGTTATTCCACTAGTCTATACAATTCAATAGCGAATTATATTCCTGCTATCAAATCCCAAAGGATGATTCAGAAAACCATTAGAAAGGATCTAATTCCCTGTAATTTTCTGCAGTAATTAAGATAAAAGCCTTTCAGGGTCTCCTCTATTACAGTGCATGGGATTTTTCCACAGGAAAACAAATGATCAGTTTAAATTCCCCCTGGTTGCTTAAGCAAAGTAAAGCCAGTAAATACTGAAGGTTTATTAAGATAAAATTTCCTTTTATTTCCATGGGAATTTCACTTAATTTCAGGAGACAGTGAGGGCCAAGGATTAGGCTCCCTGTATTTTATAACAGGACATCAAACTCCACCTTCTGCTAGGGTCGAAGAGTTTCAGTGATTTTGCCCCATCTTCCCTTTGGGCTGGTGGGGAATGTGTGCTCTGTGGAGGCTTTGCACACAGCAGCAGGTACCATTCCATTCACACCAGGAGGCTCAGCGTAGCAGTGAACTTGGGCTCTGAGAACCATGGTATATCTGGGGAGCTGCAGAATGCTAATTGAAGCACCACTAGTGTTTTCCCCATCATGTGCTTGGAAAGCTATCTGAGGACAGAGACAGTGTTTCTAGAATGTAGTACTGAGCTCTTGTGAAACCCATGTATTTTTTTAGCCCTTGTCTCCACATTTGCTGCCCCAGGAGAGGCACTAATGACCTCTGCAGGGAACTCAATGCAGAGCCTTAGGAAGAGGTCACACATATGAGAGAAGAATGAGACGTAAAAGCCGTGGTGACATATCGAAGAGCTTAAAGGCAAATATCACTCCTGTGCCATGCTTTGTTGGAGCTCCCTTTGTGAGGCTGTGACCTATACTTTTGACTACATAAAGCTGAGGTCAGACCTCTGTGAAATCCTGGCCTTGATGACAACAATCAGAGCTTTTTCGCTGATTTTTCTGGATTTCTGCTGTGAGAGATTTGTCCATAGCCCTATTGTAAGCCTATTCCAGGTAGTGCCCTCTCTGCCCATCCTAATGGCTTTTCCTCCAGCCTCCTCCACTCCACCCTTCTCCTCCACCACTCTTTGAGGCTGACAGTGAACTGCCTACAGTACAATGACAACAGTAATAGCTTCTACTGTGTGGCATTTCTCATTCCCAGATCTCTTCAGAGCCATGTGCTTTAATATCACTGGCCTTTTACTTGCAGCTTATAGCTAGCTCTTCCTTGGAGAAACCAGAGCCAAAGCTGGGTACAGAATCTAGCACTTTGGATTCAGTTGTCTTCACTAAGTCTTGTACCTGTATCTTTCCCTATCTCATTAGCTATCTCCCAGACACAGTGTGAAAGGAAGCTATTCCTGTTTCCAGGAGCAATGGCAGGCCCCAACTGATAGTACAAAAAGGTCATTAGGGGCTAGTAGGGCTATGAGAAACCATCCCTTACCTTAGCAAAGAATGAAAGCCTGCAGAAAATGGCTTATCAAAGATGTTCATCACCTCTGCTTCCCAGGGGGCATTTGGAGGTGTTGGATATACTCATCAGTTACAAGACTTCCTGCTGGAATTGCTGCATCAATTAGCCACATTAAAATTGTCATGTGGCTCTCTCCACTTCAAACAGATCTTTCCTTTCAGTATGTGGTGCCCTTTTCATCTTTATTCCAGAGTTATTTATTTCATCTGGTGGCACTTTGTGAAATTTCCTGGCCTCGATACTTATTTTGCCTCCATGTACCAAAGTGTGACTTTGATTACGTCACTGTCCCAACCACTCCAAATCCCAGCCACTTATCAGTAAACTTAAAGTAAGTCACAATGAGTTCAGAAACAAATTACTTACACAGATAAATCTTCACTCCAACTCATCAGTGCCAGTACTGTCCAAACAAGCAAATCATAAATCTTCAGAGCACCACTACGGAATGTCACTGTACTACTCCAGAGACCAGAGGACAGAGACCACTTTCTGAATTAGCTGATTCTGCTTCTGATAAATTTAATGGCTTTTGCTTGATATTTTATAAAGTTACTTAATTCATGAATGGTACTTCTTCTTCATTTGACACTGTGAGAGTGGGGAAAAGGGATGGAAGGGTTTTTCATTTCCTCCACATTAAGTGGTTCTCTGACCTTAAGCAAGCCCCTACACTGTGGGTGCCTGATCCCCCACTTGCCAAGCAGGAACATCTGCGATGAAGCTGAGTTGAGATTCACTGACCTTCAGTCATAAAGTCCCTTAACATTCTGCCTACCTTTTGTGTTCTTGTGGAAGTCCTTTGGAGAATCTTGATGTTGGCTTTTGACCACAGAGGACTTAAGGGTGCTCTGAACCTCCCTGCTAAACTAGAGGATTCAGAAAATTCACTGCGGCCAAAACCCACCACTAGTAATTTCTTCTTTATATTAATTTTTATTAGGAGTTTGCACAAGGCTACAAAGTTCTCATTTCACAACAAGTATTTTTCCATGTTCAGAGTGACGGAAGTCAGACTGCACCAGTGTCTTTTTTTCCAGAGTTCTCAGGGGACTTGTTTTATCTAGCTGTACAGATACCCATTCAGCTGTATCCAAACCACCATAAATCATTTCCTGCTATTTTTACAGACAGGTATTTTGTTCCTACGTGACAGTGAGTCCCCACATTTTCAAAAGCCTTCTGCCCAAAAGTGATGTTTGCCTAAGTGTACAATGGAGGCATACTAGAGCTCCCACAGTACTTTTTGGTGATATTTTTGCTGCACACAAGTCTTTTAGCAGCCCCTTTACATGAATGAATTTTATACAAACAAAATAGTTTAAGATTCTGAGCTGAAAAGCACTGTGTAAGTGCCTAGGGTTATTTTCAATTAACAGTATCTAATTCCAAGCACACCATGAATCACATTTTTCTTCTCTCTTTAGAGCCAACATGTTAATCCTTTGAAACAAAAATGGCTGCATTTTAATGAGAGTTTAAAAGGGTGAAAGTTCTGCTCTACTACACTGAGCATAATAGAATATTTTTGTGATGTATATCTTCCATCCACTCACTTTAATTTTCAGAATAATATCTGGAGAGCAGCCTGTTTTGTCTCTGGCCTCTCCTCATTCACTCCACTTAGCTTTCATTATGTGTATCACAGTTAATTTGAAGTTGATATTTACTTTTCCTTATGGGCACTAGGTTACAATAATACCAAAAAGATTAGGGTGTTGTCCTCTCCAGGTTGACTTGTACAATGTATCTCAGAGAAGTATTAATTTTAATAGTGTTTTTACACTCTATTTCCTAGCACTAGGACATAAGAATTCCTTGTTGGATTCCATCCTGAGCTGAACACATGGGGTATTAGCATGCGAAAGCCTTCCAGTGTCTGGCACAGACCCCATGTGGGTCTGCAGTGGGTTGGCTCATGTCCTTCAGTGATGTCTCAAGTCATATGATGTAGTCTGGAGACAAAAGGATAACCTTATCCACCTGTGAAGCACTGTAAAGCAGCAGGCACAGCTACCAGTAAGGGTAGAAGAGAAGTTGCAAGTTAAGAGGAAATTTCCTATCCCATTCATGCAAGGCCAATACCTTGTCCACAACTCCTCTGTGGTGTGATTTTGTGGCTTTCATTACCTGGTTCTCTGCTGCTTTATCCCATATTCAAGTCAGGAGTGTGGGGGAAAATGAGGTGCCAAAAAATACCTCTCTGTGCCATTTTTCCCCTTTGTGTTCTGTTCTAGAGCCGAGAAGTCCAGGCAGGTGTTTATGTTGCAGATGGAGAGGGGTGGAAGTGCCCATCCAGAAGGTATTCCCAAAGACTTATTTCTTATCCCCAGAGCTCTGAACTGAAGCAGGTGAAGCAGGTGGATGACACCAGACTTTGGCTGTGAGCCCGGTGCGATAGCAATTCACTGCAGAGGTTTGTGTTTTCCACTGATGTACAGGCAGCTACAGTCTGACTTCAAACAGCGTCTTGAGCTGGGCAAAACTGGCTTCTTCATTTTATGGGAAAAGGGAGATTTAAGGAAGCCTGTATAACATTACTTCAAGGCTTGAAGAAAAAGCCTACCTTTAGGCAGAAAATCAAACTGAATGAGTTGGGCATTTCTCAAGTTCCTCTGATTACTCTGATAAGGGCATGTAAACAACATGCTGCTAGAGGAGAAGAAAATAAAGACTTTTAGTAGGAAGAAGAAAGGCTCTAACAGCTGCTCAGGAATGAGTAAAATAGACGCATAAAACCAGCAAAAGGTTATGGGTAAAACTGCAACAAATGATCCTTTCAGCCAACCCAGCCCAGGTACTGAGTTGTCACCCACTGCATTGTTTGTAAGAGACAAGCAGTGGTGGGCAGATCCATAATGCAGAGGTGTTATGGAACTGGGTAGACAGCTGGCTGACCACGTTTTGCCTGCAATGCACAGTGGATGGTGTCTCTACCTATCCATGCTCTCTGCAGGTAGTTTAGCTCCTGACTCCTCAAGCTATCCTGTTTTACCTTTGTCAGTTCTGTTCAGTTACTGTCAATGAACCGTGACTTTTTAGTTTGCTTTAAGTATATTTACTCAACTTCCAGCAAGAAAGGTGTAATAGAAGCTGTGCCTGCAGCATCATAGGACCTGACACAACAGACTGTATTCAAGTCAAAAGGTTGGTCAGCCAGTCAGTCAGCTTCTGTCCATCTCTGTAACACCAGCACACTTTACTGTAAAATTTGGGTAGCTGTCACCAGTTCTCCCCATAGAGACCCTACAATGAAAATGTCATGGGTAAGTTAAATTTCATTTTCTTGCTGGCAGATTTCTCTAACTACATCAGTTAGCCTTTTCTAACCAGCTTACAATGTGTTGGGGCATTCCATGCAGTGTGGCTCCCTCAAGCAGATCTTTGTAAGCCTGCAAGAGGAAAGAAGTTTTAAAGTTGTTTATCTGTCTACTTGAGGGTCCTCCATCTCAGAAGGGAACACAGTCAGCAACTATGCACTCTCCAGTGGAAGCAGAGGGTTAAAAGATGCCTCCAAACTTAAAATACAAATTTGTGTGTGCAAATCCTTGCAGATGCAAGAATTTTTACCTTCCTAGTTACAGAAATTAAGGATAGGATGAACTGTAGCTATAATGATGAAGTAGACAATGACAACATAAGAGCACCTACCAGTCTTATTCACACCCAGGAGCCATCAGATATTCTGTAGTTATACGTGACAAAGTTATAGTGGACACATCCTCCATTAACTGTCTGCTGAAATTTTTAGTCGATTTTGGATTATAGATGAATTTACAGCCTCTTGCATTACAAACGAAACCACAAAATCACATCCCTTCTTCCACTAGGTTTACAGGTGGGCACAGCTCTCTCCTGGACTGATTCATGGCAGTATCTCCCTGCTTCACTGCCGGGTCAGTACCTCCTGCAATTTCCTTTCTCTGCCACATCCACTTACCCTGGCTGCAATCTCTCCAGATGTGACTGATGTCACTTGTGTCCAAATCAACTCAGGTCAGGAGAGAAGTGGTAGACAGAAAAGGACAATGCTACCAGTGTTAGTATGCTTATTTGTAATGGTGGCTGGGTTCTCATGGCTCATTTAGAGGAAAGCAAAAGAAAATTAATTTGCTAATGGAAATTAACTCTACAGGCATAACAGAGAGCTTGCAGACCTGATCCTGTTATCACTGAGGGATTTCAGATGCAATTTTCACTGAGTTCAATAAAATTCCCCTGGTTTTAGCAAGGAAGATCAGTCCTTACTTTCAGAATGCTGTTTAAAATATACATGAGAATTCTCCTTTCCATTGTGGCAGAACAAAAGCCATTCTCACAGCTCTAGCTGGAGAGGCTTTGGGGCTTAATGGATGTCAGCATGTTACCTCAACTGACTGATTTCTTTGCTGCAAAGATGAGCAAACTAGGAGTCATCAACTTCAGCACATCACAGGAATCAGAGCACCTGTGCCCTTGCACTCTGTGCTCTGCATGAGGCGAAAGAAAAAGCAAGTAGATCAGTGGTTGTGAAGCAGAGCAGCTAAGCGAGCACTGAAACAGCCTTGCAACACCCCTGGCCTGGCCTGGCCTGGCCTGACCTGGCCTGACCTGACCACTTCCTCCTGACCCAGATTTACACCTCTGCCAATTCAGGTAATGAGCATCCGTTCAGTGCTTCTATTGTCTCCTAACCAATATCTTCTCTAACAGCAGAGACAGCTCACTCTTAATAAGCAGGCAGGAGGTTTTATTACTTTGATGGAGTGAAAGAGAAACTGGAAGGAAGACAAGACTCCAGAGCATCACTTCCAGGCCGTGTTTCAGCATATCAAGTGTTTAACAGCCATACTGGTTCCCACACTTCACCAGTACTGCTGCTCATTCCCATTCCCTTGCAGCAATGAACTCCCTTGGTTGTAAAAGGGTCTGAGACTTTGTTTACTGGGTCAGTAGTGAATATATAGCTGCATTCTTTAGCCATTTTCTTCTTCTAAAAGCCAGATCAGCTGCCTATCCTTGTTATTAACATGGGCCTCAGAAACAGTTGCACTTTTATAACTCAGAGGGTAGGTGAGGTGAGATGTAGGCTATGAGTACTCCCTAGATTGCTGACTTTGCCATATCTTCAGAACATAAAACCTGGCCCCATAATGAGATCTCAAAGGGTGAAATTCACCTGTACACAGAAGCCTACCACAAGAGCAACATGCAGTTTTAAAAGTCTGATTTGTTCTTAAATATTGCTCATGTCAGAAATGCTTGATGCTAGTTCGCAAGAGCTGGTTATGAATCCAAACTTTACTGTGTCAGATGCTGTGCCAAAAAAAAAAATAGGATCTGTGCCTCAGAGAGCTCTCACACAGGCATGAGTCTGTGAAGAAACACAGAAACAAGATCATATATTGGCCAGCATGACAGATGGAGAGTTCTGCACCCACATTCACCCAGCATCACATTCCTGGTGTGGCAGGAAAGGAGACTTTCAAAAAAGTGAAAATCACACGTTTATTTTATTTTTCTCATTCCATGTGGAAGGCCTATAGAAACATCAGTTTTGTATCATCTCTCCAGGGTCACTGGCATGGTTTTAGTGACCTTCAACATTTCTGAACATTTGGTTGTCATACTCAAGGCATCAGGGACATGCTAGAAATTGTCCTGCAGCTTCACCATATTTTGAGTCTGATTACCGTTGACCAAGCTGAGTAACTTTGCAGGCATTTTTCTCATCTCTTCTCAATGACAAGTATTGAAAAGTACAGAAACAGAGCCAGGCTTTGTCCACAGACAGTGAAAACACACACACATACACAGAGTGAAAGCCCTACGAAGTTTTCCAGAGTCGCAAAAGGCCGATACTTACCTTGCCATATATCTGTCACGAAATGCTTCACTGACATTGTAAAGCAAAAATAAGTGTTGAGATTATGGGCACTAATGATGTATTTACTCACAGGTCTCTAACCCATGAATAAATTACAACATTTCCTTATACTATAGACAACAAACCTCATAGCCAAACTTCTGTTCCTGCTGCAAATAAATTCAGACGGTTTCCTGCTCCAAACAAAATGTGTATTTTGACATCTTGGAAACATGGCTGCAGTGTCACTAAAGTCAATTAGCTAAAGCTCTCAGAAAGCTCTGATGCTTCAGCCAGATGCCAAAAGGAGGGTTTAGAAGACTAACTCTAAGCAGAGACACTTGGAAAAGTTTCCTGTCAAAGTTAAGACACATGCTATTTAGGAAAAGCTACCAGTATATTTTGAAGTGTATCCAACACCCACTGAAGACCTGAAAGTGAATTCATTTATTGACTGCACTCTGCCACAGATGGATTCTCATGATAAAGAGACCAGGAAGAAGTAACAGAGTGTTATGATTGATAAAGCATAGCAGAAGGGGATACATAGGACTCCTGGAAATCACTGCAGGCAGGATAACCTTGGGCAATGGAGCAGCCATTTCCTTCAGCTTTGTGGCCAAACAGTTTCACAGGACCCTTTCCCTGCTCTGGGTCTTTGCCCTTATTACGGTTTAGTGTGAAACCTCAGGGCTTGCTGATCATCGAAATTTTGAAAGGCAGCCTGCAACACAGTAAGCTGCAGAGTGAAAATAGAAAAGCCATTCTTGATTCACTCAAGGAGGAAATGCTAGCAACCCAAAAGCAGAATGTTTCCTTCTGAGAAATCCTGTACCTTATTATGAAACCAAATCAAAAGAAGTTGATACTTGGATACCTACTTAAACCACTTGAATTTTGAGAGGTGTAGCTCCCATGGACAGTTAAAGATTAACGGATTTGAGAAGGTAAATGTTAGTACATTTTGGGTGAGCAGAATTGTCTATAATCAGACACAGGATATGGAGAAATGTGAATTCAGCATGGAATCGATATTTCAGTCCCTTAACCATCAAGAATGCTCTTGCTTCTCTTTCCAACTGATGAAGCAATGAGGTGAAATGCTGGGATCAAGGGTAGCTGTTATTCACAGCTATATCTTGTGTGTCTTTGCATTCAGAAGCAGACTTATTCATCTGTCAAGAGAAACAGGTCAAGATAAATTTCCAAGTTGTGTGGGAGGATGCAGTCATGAAGCTCACAGCAACAAGGCCCCAGCACAGCAACCTTGTGCTGGCACGAGCAGATGGCAAATGGGGAGTTGTGAACTGGGGACTGGCTGGAGGGGAGCCCCACTTTTTTCCCTGCACCAAGATCTATAACAATCATGCTGCAACACTGGATGCAGAAGGCTGATTTTGGGAATTTCCCCTACAAGTCTGACCTAATGAGGTATAGAAGAGTCTGTGTGCGGCTTCTGCAGCTGCCTTGTCATTAGAGGTGCTCATTTCCTGGGTGGGCATGTGATTTCCCATTTTCCTGGGTTGGCATGTGATTTCCCATTTTCCTGGGTTAGGAAAATAACATAATTATGCTCTGAATTCAAATCCGCTCTGGTTTAAGGAGAAGCAGGGTCTGATATGCATAATTTTTAAATGGATGGTACATTGCCATTACACAGGTGTCATGGTTTAACTACAACAGGCAACAGTATCAATTTCTTTTCTGCGTGAATTTTTATTTCAACATGTCAGGAGTCACTTTCATTTATACTTAAATTCCAGAATAAATCAGTGCTAGCACAAACTTTGGAAAAAAAAATAAAGGCACCCCCAGTAGAAATTAATATATAGGTGACCATCTATCTTCCTAACTTCTCAAGGAGTCAGACAAGTTGCACTGGTGGCCACAAGAACACAACTGTAATCTGTCGACAGATTTTCACTTTCCTGCAGCTATTTTTTTTCAATTAATTTTCATTTTCTTTTCATTTCTTCATTTCCTCACTTGGTACTTGACTGGGATCTTGCACCGTGGATATCTCATATTTAAAATGTAAGTCTGTTACTTTATTGTAAAACCATGCAGAACTCTTAATTCTATAGCTCCCCCATTAAAATTTCACAGATGGGAAATTCAAGTACTAGACTCATGCAGACCTGAGCCATAAAATAAACCTCTGGATTGTAAAGGCCCTAATTTTCACACACATTTTACTCAGAAAGGCTTTGGGCTTAGAACGCCCATAGCTGGGAAATGGAAATTAGGTTGTAAGTAGCTAGTCGGAGATATGCAAGCTCTGTTCAGCATTGCTCCCCCCTTACACTGCAGGAGGATCACAGAGGCATTGTGCCCCTGAATTTGGAGCGAGA
The DNA here is from genome assembly GCA_013398015.1 of Oreocharis arfaki. Classification (NCBI taxonomy): domain Eukaryota; kingdom Metazoa; phylum Chordata; class Aves; order Passeriformes; family Paramythiidae; genus Oreocharis; species Oreocharis arfaki. Next base: position 39,471 of record VZRR01007175.1, on the reverse strand, counting down.
GCTCCCTTCAGCACTTCATTGTGTCCTGCTGTTCATTCGAAAGGGCACCGTGTTTGAGGGATGTGTAGCATTACACAGCCGAGACAAAGAATGAGGATAACCTAATTTTCAGGGACCAGATCACATTTCAGATGGAACGGGGAGCTCAAAAACAAACACTACGCTCCACGTTCTCTTTATATCCCAGGAAACTTGTTTTGTTCTCTACTCCCACAGAGCAGCACACACTGCCCTAACCCTAACCCTAACCCTAACCCTAACCATAACCCTAAACCTAACCCTAACCTTGTCTCCAAAAAGCAGAGGATGTTCTCTTTGCAGCAGCACCCCACACTCCTGCACCATATACATGTGCAAAGATGTTCTAACTGCCTCCTTCATTAGGAAAGAGTGGAAGTCTCCTCTCTGTGCCCTAGAAACAGCGAGTCCCTGCTGGTTTTACAGACTGCCACAATACTGAGTGCTGTTAGTCCTGCCGATCCTGTGGGTGACAGAGCTCTGCAGACATTCCCTCAGGCTGTCCCTCCATGCTAATATGTTACCTAGACTCCTCTAGCTCTAAGTGGTTCATTTCCTCTCTCATTTGTCTCATCTCATAGAGCCCTGGAGGATTGCTCACATTTATTTTTGGCTCTGGTGGAGCGGATTTGCCTGTTTCAGTTTGATTTACCTTCATTCACAGACATTTATATTTCTCCTCCTTAGAGAGGCCAGTTCTTGTATTAAACCAACCTGTTCTTGTACTGGTAGTACTTTTGTTATCAGCATTTTGCTCCTTATTCGCTGGGAAGCTGGATACCCTGTCTCCATCAGTAACCTACAAGCAGCTGGAAAGGTACCCAAACCATGCAGACACTTGTGCTGTGAGGACAGCTCCCCGTGCAGCTCAGGTCTGGATCGTAGGCTCCTACAAAGCTAAAGCTGGAGAACGGGTTTCAAGCATCAGCAAAGCGAACAGCTCGGCCTTCAAGTAGGGAGCAGACATTATAGCCAAGGGATATTTGCCCTGGCACAGAAAGAATGCCTGGAGAGCCACTGAGGGTTGTTCCCCTGGGAGTAAAGGGTGGTCCTGAGGCACACTTCCACATGGTACAATTCGAGCTCTCCTGCAGCTTGGCCAGACAAAAACATTATCCCTCACCCTCTGAGATACATCTGTAGGATCCATGGGCTGGGCTGACAAGGATGCTACAAGTTCCTTTTACTGGTGAGGAAAAGGGGTAACACTGCTCCCACAGCTGGAAGGCACAGCTCAGGCCCTGCAGGCAGAAATACTGAGCTGAATATCATTCCCCATGTCCAGCTGTAACTTAAAGAGCAAGGGAGAGCTGCTCCCTCCCCCGCCCGCTGCTTCAGGACAGGGATTATGGTGCCTGAGGAACCATGGAGAAACTGTCTCAACAGTATTTCTAGTCTTCTCTGCAGCCTATTCTTGCCACTGTCCTGACAAGCGTAAATCATGTCTCAGTGTAAATATACCCAGTACATCTGTCACATCCAGGTGGTGATGTTGGCTGCACTGTTTGTAAGTCCACTGAGAATAATGTATTTGTGCTGTGGGATGACATCCCATAATGAGAATGTGATATTCCATAGCCCAAGATCTGCTATTTTTGACAAAGATTGATTCCATGAACAGAAAGGCTGCCAGGAGACCTTCTGGACATTCATAAGCTGGGGATCCTTCTAACCTGCTCAGCCATAACTCAAATACAAGGGAGATACTTTCTCTTGCTTTTGAAACCAACAAATAAACACCATTAGCTGCATATCTGGCCATATATTTGCATTCAAAACACGACAAAGCACAAAATAACTAAATGTAAAAAAGCACTGTCAAGAACTGCATATATTTACAAGCTAGCCTATCATATTGATCCAATTACGCTTAATGCAGCAAGTATAATAGTAAAAAAATTCATTTCCATGTCTAGAACTAGTCCTTTTTTTTTTTCCTCAGAGATTTAGAAAATGAATCCTTTCAACAATGAAATTCTGATTTTTTTTTTCTTTGCTCCCAGGTCTAGTTTATTTATGGAAAGCTTAAAAAAAAGTCTTCATCCTTTTTTGTGAAAATACACATATGCCACATTCTTCCCTCCTGTGTTGTGAGCAGAAGTTGCATATGTGTGTATTTACGCATTATGTAGAAATCTGCGTATAAATTCATGCCTCTCTAAGCCCCTTAACAGCAAAACAACTTACACCTAAGTTGTTTCCTCTATCTCATTGGGAATTAATCGTCCTAGACTTAGTAAAGTAGGTGAATTAATACACTTATTAATAGATTTTATTAAAGCAGCCTTGAAAATGCTGGGCTGATCAAGGAGAAAAATTGTTATAAACACAGCCTCTGTATAGAGGTCAGCAGAATTAGGAACTCAGCCTAAGCCTCTTGAGTTGCAATTTTGTTTCTCTGTCTCTGAGACCAGCTGTCTTGTCTTTACTTAAATTAATACTCCTTTGAAATTACTATTTTATGATACTAGACTTCTTGTTCTTCACTTACATCAACATATGTAAAAACATGAAATAGAGTTTCATGTAAGTTAATAAAATAAAAGAGGACCCGGGGTATAATGTGAACTCTAAGCCCCCTATCCATGCAGAGCCCAAGGGAAGAGTGTGGAGCAATGGAATTCCTGGAAGCTGAAGCCCTTACTCAAGCTGGTATGAAGCTAATGCTGCCTGCTCTATAGAGAGCTGTACCCAGTGGCTCAGGGCATGCTTTTAGCCCTAATTTCCCACAGCTGAAGCACAGACACCCCATTTTACAGGTGGGTAAAAAAATGAAAAAGCAAAGCGAAGCCATCTGTCTATGGCCATACAGCACATCTGTGACCATGCAGAACAGGTCTCAGTGTCCCATAAGCCTGTCCTATCAGTCCCTGCAGCTGGAGCTGTGTGGACTCCTCCTATGCTGGGTGCTGTATACTCAGATGTATAAATAAATGTATTTCTGTTGGCTACTTCCTTTGCTGCCCACCTCCATATGTCTCTTAGTATAACAGCTGACCAAGGCTGCAGATGGGTAAGAGACATGCTTACACATGAATTAGCACATATTTAAAAGCTGCCACTTCCCAGGACTGATCTGGACATCTGGGGCTAAAACCAGCACTGGGGGGAGTGGACAGGGTTTCCCTGACATCATCAGTGTTATGTCTCCTGAGTAACAGTGCGTGCTTGGCTCACTCTCTATGGTCTCAGTCAGGCAAAGGGTTTGTAAAGTGGCGTAAAAGAAGCATTGATGGGGTTTAACATAAAAGGTAGAATCAGGCCACTAAAACTGACCATTTAAATCCAGCAGGTCACTGATTCTTTTCTGTTGATCTGAACTGGAATAATCAAAACCTGGCTGGGTTCCCCTTGCAGTCTCTCCGTCACACCATCTGAATTTCCCTGCGTTCAGAGAACACTCCCACCCCCTCTGTCCTGCTCCCTGAGGGAACAGTTAGTTTGAATTATAGGTTCCCTTTTTAACAACATCCTCTCAGAAATCTCAAATGCCAAAGACTGCACATCAGCCTGTAAAATCTCAGCCATTCACATGCACACATCAGTTATTTTTCCCATCTCTGATACATCAATGCTATTTACAAAGTGACACTCACATGTGTATTTCTTCCCTTTAAAAAACTGTGGTAGTGTGACTGCAGTGACAGCCCCACATAACTGCAGAGGTCCTATCCTAGAGATACTGCTGCCAAGGGGTGAGCTTGCCTGTAAACAAGAGGCTCGTGCAGCCCACGGGTATAGTTTCTAGCTTGTATTTGCAGGAGAAGTCCCATAGATTTTGTAAAGCAGGTAATGGAAGGGCTTTTTTCCATGTTTTGTGAGCCGTATTTCAGGTTTATTATTACCAAAGGACAGAAACCTCTCCTTGCATTACTAATCTTCAGGAAAATGTCATGGCCATCACCACTGAAATTTATCACTGGAATCTGGAAAAATGCCGTTCAAGTGGTATCTCCACTTCTACCATGCCTGTCCAGACATTTGCCTGAAGCTGGTTTCTGCTGCCCCAGGAGACGCAGTGCAGTTGTGCTGGTGTACATCAGACAACAGAGATCCTGCACTGAGGTTGGTTCTGCAGAACTGGCCTCAGCCAGTGTTTTGCAGAAGAGAAGAAAACTGGGGAAAAATCTTAGAAAATAATCCTGGAAGACAATTTCCAAAAACATGGGATGCTGCTGAGGAGCTCATAGAATACTCTGAGCATCTATTTTACTTCCAGTCCCCCTGATTTCTATGTCTTAATAATGTACCAGCCTGAAAACTTAATAGCAGATATTTCTGGAAACTGGAGGTTTCTCCTCTATAAATTATCATTTCAAAAGATGTTTGGAAAAGTCCTTCAACAGGACAAGAGGAAATGGCCTCAAGGTGCACCAGGAGAGGTTCAGGTTCAGGCTGGACATCCAGAAGAATTTCTTCACTGAAGAATATTTATTTGTTTATTTTAAATCAAATTTCACTGGGCTCTACCCCACATATTCAGCTCCATTTGCTCTGATCTCCATACTGGTAGCTCAGCATGGGACCGCAGAAGCTGTTCCAGTTGGAGACAGTGAGAACAGCAGGAAGGGAAACACAGTGACTAGCCACAAAACATGGCAATTTGGGATGATGAGATAAGTAAATTAGCCGGATGGTTCTGTAATATGAGCAGTGGTAAAATGGACTGCTATGGTAGTAACAGCAGTAACACGGTTGTGATAAATGCATGTGGATGTCTCAAAACTGGTTTCCCACATTGTTTGCCGTATCAAGAAAGTAATATTTTATCAATGACATATTTCTGAAGTTATCCCCACAGCTATAAGCACTTGTGATACCTTAACAGTATCTCCCCCTGTGGAGAAATGTCATGTGGCAGGAAACACCAAAGGATTTTGCTGGTCCTAGAGCAGGGCAGCACTGAATAGACAGGCCTGACTGTCAGGCTGCCAACTGCAGTGGGACCTGTGCCTGCTTGCATCAGCACTTGATTCACCCAGAAAAAAAAAGCCTAGTGATGGACTGAATTTGTTCTCAGTACAACTCTCTTGACTTCAGTGGAGTTTCCCTTGCAGTGAACTTGTTCTGACACACTCACATTGTGCAGTCAAGAAAAGTAGTAGAGGCTCTGGCTGGCAGGCCATAATCAAATTCCACTTCAAGTAACCCAGGCAGCCTGCTTCCAGGGATTTGAAGCAAGGAGAGAGGCAGTGTGACCAAACCATCTCCTACAGAACTGTGTTCTTCCCTATTATTTAGTTATGCTGATGCTGAAAAATGTATTTTAACAGAATAGTAGGAAGACTTGGGTTGGAAGGGACCTTAAAGATCATCTAGTTCCAACCCCCTGCCATGGGCAGGGATGTCAGCCATTAGAACGGGCTGTTAAGGGCCCCAGCAGACCTTGAGCACTGCCAGGGATGGGGCATCCACAGCTTTCCTGGGCAGCCTGTACAAGCACCTCACCAGCCTCTAAGTAAAGAGCTAAAGAGCTTAGTTCTAACGTCTAATCTAGATATCTCCTCTTTTATTTTAAAATAATTTCCCCTTCCTATCCATATCTGCCCATGTTAGAAGACACTCTTCCTCTTGTTAAAAGCCCTCTTTAAGTAAAGGCTGCAATAAGGTGTCCCTGGAGCCTTCTCTTCTGCAAGCTGAACAACCTCAGCTCTCTTAGGCTGTTTTCATAGGAGAAAAATGTAGGCTCAAGCCCTACACTTTGTACTCTTTGTGGCCATCCCACCAAGTGTTCAAAGCTCGGGGTAGCTTTTGATTAAACAGCCAGACCACCATCCATGGAGCTCAGCATCCAGTCTCCTGCAGCGTTTGCTGTGGTCACGAGCAGCATCGGGACTGCTGGGAGGGGATTTGTGCTGGCTCCTCTCCAGGTGCCGTTTGCCCCTCTGGCTTTGGGAGGCACTCTCGCGCTCCACTGCAGACATCCTCTCGCTCTCCTCTCCTCGCTGCTCCTGCTACTGAGTGTGGCAGTGCCTGCCTTAGTAATAGGAGGACAAGCAGAGTGTGTTCCAGGTTGCCAAGGAGATGCTGAGCATGATATGCAAAGTCAATTACTTCACCAGAAAATAGCAGCATGAGGAAGAAAAATAAACCTAAACTCTTCTGGGATGAGCATGCTTATTTCTCAGAGCATGAGACTAGACTGCTAGAATGACTAGAATCATTAGCCATTTGTACCTCAAATTCTGGTAGAATACTGTTGGGAAGAAATAAATGTACACTGTATTATGCCCTGTGACAGGAAATTTTATGTAGAAAGTGTTGGGAACAGATAGGCACAAGTCTACTGTAGGCCTGGTATATATTACTCTATTTCTTTTAAAGTGCTGGAAGAAATCACCTCACTGTGATTAGTAAGAGCTGAGGAATAAGAACACTTGCCTTCACACACTTTCACACAGAAATTCTCTTCGTAATTTCCCATGAATAAGGTTCTTCCTTTCCTCTAATGAATTGTGACCAGCTCTCTCCTTACCCTTAAGAAAGGGAAGTTGGCCATTGCCAGGGTACTAAATGATGGACTTCACTTGTGGATTTTGATGAAAATAAAAGGAATATTTCTCATGAGAAGGCAAACACTTCCATACACCGAAAATATTTGTGGGCGGTTTTACCTTCCCCCAGCCAAGGAAAAAGCCCTCCCCTGTTGCTTCTCCCTCCCTTCTCCCAATTAGTCCCAACTGCAAAACTTGATAATAAACTACCGTGGCATTCTCTTAACAGCCTGATGGGTGCACAGGTCAGAGGAGGCTGACTTGGTTGAGTGAGATTCCTCTTCGATGAAAAAGTGATTCCTTTTCTTCTCTGTTTCCTGCCATAGGTGGACTCAGACACTGATAACTCAATGGTTGCTTAGTTGCTGTGATTGCAGAGGGACTGGGTTTGGTCACTTTGGGGCTCCCTCAGCGTCAGTGTTTCTTTTTCTGTTGTTGAGAAAAAACGAGATTTGGGAAACTGAACCTAAACTTCCATAATTGTAGCAGTGGGTGTCCAAAACCTACTCTTGCATTCTTGGCAACATTCTGCAAATACTGTATCTTGTGTGAATCACAAATCTTGACTGAGGCACCATTCAATCTGCTCTGCTATGTCTGATTTGCATTCAGATTTTTTGTGCTCTGTTTGTTTCTCATGAATGCATCAGAGTAGTCAGTGTGCATCCCAGGGTGGTGTACTGGAAGCTGTATCTCGGAGCCTGTGACTTAGAAAAAGCCAGCAAAATACTTTTTTTTCATTGGGCTGAGCTCAGGATCTGTTTTGCTCTAAACAAAGGCCCATAATTTTTGAGCATTTTCATTTTTTTATTATTTAAAATTAAATGTAGCTGTGGCTGAATAGTCTGACTTCATAGCTGGTGGAAATGTCTTTCTCCAGTATTACAGGTGCAAAGGTGAAGCTATATAGTATCGTAGTAATAATGTTATCTTCTAGATAAATGCAATTGTAATTTATAAGCTTGTAAAGCTTGAAAGTTCTTATAACAAAGGATTGTCTGTGGGTCAGTGCTTGTGGGAGTGGCCTTTCAGAGGATATGAACCACAAGGCTGCTGTTTCTCATGGCAGCCCCATAGCCTCCACCAGTTGCCAGTCCCAGCCCAGCGAGCAGGGATTACACAGTGTCACCTCCCAGTGCAGCTGATCAGGGGCCATGATTTGATTGCTCTTGGAAGTCCAGGGGATAGACTTCAGCCCCTCCTAAATTAAAATCATAGATAGTGGAGGCAAACAATACGCACCACAACACTAAAATCATCTTGGCTAAATGCTCTTCAGTGGAAAGGAAAGATCTTTTATTTGTCTAAAATTACAATCAGAAGGAGATATGGCAACATGCTTTGTAGGATAATGAATGTGCTTTGTTGCAGCCTGAGATAAATGAAAATGATGATTACATCTGTCACAATCAGAATCACAGAATTGTTGAGGTTTGAAGGGACCACAGGACGTCATCTAGTCCAAGCTCCCGGCTCAAACGAGGTCTCCCGGAACCTGTTACTCGGGGCTGTGTCCGGACAGTCTTTTAATATCTCCTGAGAGTGAGACTCCCCAACGCCACTGTGAAAACTGTGAGCAATGTATTTGGTGAAGGGTCTCCAATAACTGGTCTCCAAGAATTCTTGCAGGAAAATGTGCTGGCCTGCTACAGTCTGGCAACAGTTTGGACTCTCTTCTTTCACCATCCCTCCATCAACATTTTCAAGAGAGATTCCCATTGGGCCAGTTCAGGATATGGGGAGACCAGAGCCGTGTTGGAAGTGGGCTGAATCCCTTTCACATTACTATTATTATTATTATTATTATTATTATTAATATTATTATCACTATGAGACTTCATCTTACTTTCTTCTTCTCTTACTCTGAGACTATTCATCTCTGCTGATGCAGAGAGATTGCTCATTCAGTGCATCTCCACTTCTCTCTGAGTGAATGAATCCCGCCGGCCTATCCTCCATAAAGTGATAGAGAGAGTGCTATCCAACATCATCCAGATTTACTGCAGCATCAGCAGGCCCAGCTGAGGCTGGGATAGTCATATGCCTTGTTTATACAGTGGTATGCTTTTGTTGTTATTATGTAACAGTCATTAGCTGGAAGGCTGTGGAACAGAGGTTATTTGAGAGAGCTGACGTCTCCCACAAGGGACCTGAGAGAGAGATTTCCTGACTACACAAATGTCTGTCAAATGTCTGCCTCTGTCAAAGGCTTATACAGCCAGCACTTATGATTATAAATTTCTTTTAGAGAAAAATACATTCTAAGAAGCAGGTCTTGATCCTTCAACTACTGCTACAAAGAAGCCTTAGAATAAGAATTCCTGCAGTATAACACTTTGGAAACATATGTGCTGGGAGTGATAAAAAAACTCTTATACTTGGAAAACAAATCTGTTTCAGTTGTGTGCAGTCAGACATTCCTTCTGGTTTGTTTAACATGCATCTTCTGTCCAGTCCATCTGAAAAGAGACCCACTTAATGAATCCCAAAGATGTAAGGCTTTTAGCTCTTTTCCTTATATTGTGGATGAAGGAAGAACTGTGGGGTGGTGAGCATCAGACAACAAAAATAACACTGATATGTGTCTTGATTTATTGTAAAGCAGCCATATGGCAAAGTTTTTAGTTTCTGAATAGACAGCAGAATTCTCTCAGAAGTTTCCACACTGGAAATCCCTGAAGAATCCTTACAGCAAAGCGACAGGTGGCCACGAGCTGTCCCACCACACATGTTGCTGTCAGAATGGAAATACAACCATAACAGAGCTGGAGCTCTCTGCCCCACAGTAGCAATCAATTCCTGCCTGCCTCATCTGGCATCACTTTCTTTAGAAAGGAACTGCTCTTTCTGCTGTGCATTCCCACTTTCTGGTTTGGTTTGGCTCCAGGGCAAAGAGGAATTTGTGGGAGTTGGCAGCACCTTCCGCTGCAATCACTGAGTACCTTCCTCATCTTTAGGCCATGAATTTTGTCATCTCTTCCTTTCCTGTTGGCATCATTTCTTGGTAGACAGTGAAAATTTCAGTCATCTTGTGGGTAGAACATTTTCGTGTACGTGAAACAAGCTAAACTCAATTTAAATATTAACATTTATTTGGCCGCAAAAATAAGCTCCCCACACCCAATGACCTGTGCTCTATCCCACCCACAGACAGAAGACTCACCCAAAATATAATTCATGCTCATTGTCCTGTCAATCTAAAGAGTCTCGTTTGATCAAGGGAGGACTTGATGGTCAAAGGCCAGGCTGTCAGTAAAATTGTTTTGGCTCCCCAATGGGCAGGTCTAGGGGAGACACTCTGCTTGGTCTCTGTTATGATGACACACTGGCAGACAGGCGCTCTGTAAGGCAGAATGTGTCTGGACCTAAAGATTTCTGATATCAAAGTCAGTGGGTAAACTGCTGGCAGAACAGAAACTGGTGCATTTTATTGAGTCATGACAGGGAAAAGGAAAATTACACTAATTAGACAAGGTTTTATTGCCGCCCACAGATTGTATGTTCCTGCTAATATCAGGTTTCACGTCAGAAAAGGTGTAGTACGAAAGCGCATTGATGAACGGGCAGTGTCTGAAAGACATTGAGCCATAACAGATGAAGATAGGAGAAAGATATGGTTTTTCTCTCAACGCTATAGGCAGGCAACAGAAGATCTCCAAAGTGCACACTGCTGCTCAGGGCCCTGAACCAGCTGATAACACTCAGTGTTACTAAAAATCATCATTTGGACAGGCAAAGGCAGCACCCTTTGACATGGCCTTGAGTTGCCACATCTCTTATCCTGTCTTCATACAACGATGGAACAGCCTGGGTTGGAAAGGACATTAAAGATCACCTAGTTCCAACCCTCCTGCCATGGGCAGGGACATCTTTCACTAGACTCATTTTTGAGTCAAAGCTCCATACAGCCTAGTCTTGAACATTTCCAGGGACAGGGAGTCCACAACTTCTCCAGGCAACCTGTTCCAGTTCCTCAGCACTCTCACAGTAAAGAATTTCTTCCTAATATCTAATTTCAGTCTACTTTCTGTCAGTTTGAATCCATTCCCCCTTGCCCTGTCACTACATGCTCTTGTAAAAAGTCTCTCTCCATCTTTCTTGTAAACCCCCTTCAGGTAGTGGAAGGGCACAATTAGATCACCTCTAAGCCTTCTCTTTTCCATGGAGTAGACTTACCAGATTTAGGATGGCCAAATCAACATCTGGATGTACACTGGAACATCAACCCTTCGCTATGTGAACAGGCTGCAAGGACCAGAATTTAACCATGGGTCTTCTGTCCAGTAGCTAACTGCAGTACCTAACTGAAAAGAAACTTAGAAGTTGGCCTTCAGTAAAGGGCAAGTATTTCAAAGTGGAAGAGTTGGCAGACAGCACCTAGTTGCACATATTTCACCATCTACTTGTTTTAGTCTGAGGAAGATTCAGCGTTCCTGCTGGCAGTAGCTGGGCAATAAAACTGTGGTGTTTCTTTAGTAATCACTGCAATAAGAATAGATAAACAGATTTAATTGTTCAGTGTCATTTGCCACCCCTTAAGTCACTCAAAGAATCCTGGTATAGAGAGATGATGAAACAACCATGAAGAAAAAGTTAATTTTCTGTGAAGTTTAAAATCCTTTCAGAAATTTGAGGGCAGTTCCAAATTGGCCTTTTATAAATTCCTTTTATATTCCTAAAGAATATTTTAGGTACCATCTTTCATCCGTATATACCTCAGAGTATATCTCCTCTGTATTGAGACTAGTTTTTATCCACAGGTTTTGTGAAAGGGCTTGTGATTTGTGATGCTCCTGTCTAAGGACCCCACCTTGTTGTACCTGGAAACGTTGAAAAATATTAAGCTGTCTAAGCTGCACCATCCATCACTTTCAGATGGGAATGACTACAGGTCCTGTGTTCAGCCTCCACTCTGCACCATTAACCTGAGAACCAGACAACTCCTAAGATTTCATTTACAGGACACTCCCAGTCGTGCAATGTCAAAGGGCACTGGTTGGAGGGTTCCAGACATCTTCGTACTTTCTACAGCTACAGTCTGAGGCAATAAAAGAACATGACTCAGGACATGTCTACACAACGCAGTGCAAGGCAGAGATTTTCAGCTACCACTGATTCATCCTAGTGGAAGTTACTCTGACTCACAGAAGTCAATAAAAAAAAGGAGACTATGTGCAGCTTGCAGAGATGAAATTTCTGTTATAAGAGTTCAGATCTTTAAGTGCTTTCCAAGTCCCAGAGATATGCAAGTTAACTGTGAAGAGTTAAAATATTTTTATGTGTGGACAAACATTTAAAAGACACCCACTTGTAGTTCCTAGTCAAACGCAGCCTAAAACACCAAGAGATAATTGGTAAAAATTGACTATCTTCCATTTTCCCGTGTGAAGTCTTCAGGATACTTCACTTCTCCTGCCTAACTTAATAATACCCTGAAGAAGCTTGGTTTTCAGAGACCATCAGGAACTCAGCAGCTGAAAGTCTTGAAATGGAGGCAGTCAGAACAAACAGTTACTTTTGAGAATTTGAGCAATTGAAAATACAACTCTTCTGCTGTCTTTAGTTACTAATGATATAGCCAAACTGAACAATTTGGGAGAACCTGAGCCTCAGGTTTGGCTTTTCTGGTGTACTCCAAGCAGAACACATGTCATTTAAAAGCGCCTCCCCCAAAACGAGTCAAAAATTCTATTTGGTTTGTGCTTTAAAATTCTAGTGACCTTTTCCTTTTTAGAGGCTAGTATGTCCTCCCTTTAAAGAGTAATACTAATTTGCTTGTGGAGAAGTGCATTTAACAGAACTGTGCTTTTCAACACCATGTCCGTTCAACCTCACTATAGTTTAGTCAGATTCTTGCAACTGAATTTCCCCTTCTGGCTGCATTAAGGGCATTTAGCAAGCTCTGGACCACCTGTACATGAGCAAAACCTCATTCAGCCAGCACCAAAGTGCTGCTAAGGATTAAACAGGTAAATCATTAGGAACAAGATATGGCATCTAACTCCCCCTTCACTATCAAGCTTGCTTCATCAATACCACCGGGCACAGACATGCAGGAGAATGCCAGCAGCCTGGTCAGAGTGACAGGAACAGCAGGACAGCTCAGGCACACAGAAAGTGGAACCAAGTGCTCTGCTCTGCTCTGCTCCTAGAAAGCAGTGGCCAAAGTAGTGGCAGAGCAAATAGATCATCTGCAAGTACTGAAACAGCTGAAGGGTGAGGAACTAAAAAAAGCCACTGGTAATGCCATGAGGCAGCAGAGCCAGTGAGTCCCATGTCACTGGTAACTTTAAGGTATCATTACAAAGCTGAGGAAATACTTGTGCTTTTAGAATGTTTTAACAAGAGAGGAAATCATGACACACAGGAATATTATTTCACCACATGCAAAACAGTGTTACAAAAAAATCAAAAACATACCAAGGAAACCTCAAGCCTTTATACAACTTACAGAATCCAAGACTAAGTAATTTCATAATGACAGAATTTAAAACTATCTGTGCTGCTTCCTTCACTGTACTCTCATTCTCTGTAGGCATTATGCCATATAAGTATATTTATTAATATTATCTATCCAACAATACAATGTTTTTCAATATTCTTAGCTTCTTCTACCTGTTCTCTTACAAATAATTTCAATATTTTCAGCAAGTTTCTTGAGCCTTTGACTCCAGACTAAAATACCATGGTTCAAATGAGAAAAACATTCAGCTGATTATAGCTCCCACTGCTGACTCAGTATTCCCAGCCCCAAATCAGATCAGGCCTTCTATTTACGACATTGAATTCTGCTGATCTTACACTGTGAATAGCCAGTCCTTTGGAAAACTTCTTTAGCCCTGTCACCTTTCTTGAATTATAGCCTGTATTTCGGTAACAGAAGTACAACCGTGTATTTCCCTTAAGTGAACATCTATGTATATTACAAGCACTACAGATCTCTGTAACACAATTCTATAGGTTTCCTTATCTCATATATCCATAAATGTCTCATCCGAACAGCCCATAAGTCATGATTTTATGGCTTCTTCCACATCATTGCTCAGACTATGAAACAGCATACACCCAAGAGCTGAACCTAAGCTACACACCCTGACTGCAATAATCCCTTGTTTCTAGTTACCCACTAGGGTTTAGCAAATAATTCAGCTGGGGAAAGAACTCCTCAAGAATTAAAGCATTCTCACAAAAACGTTTGGCACAGTGCATAGGATGTGGCTTTTCTAGAGAATTGCATTGACTTCCAACTGTACTGGCTGCCAGGTAGAGAACATGTAGAAACATTTTTACTTACAAGGTTTACTCAGGTATTCACAGCATGTGAATGGCCACACACAGGCATCTTAGATGGCAGTTTACAGAAGCAGGGCATCTCTTTGAAAACATCCTCAGACATCTCTACAGCCTAAGGCATCAGCAAGTCTTTAATTAGAGGACCGCAGCACAGTTCTACCACAGCCATCATGCGCAGCACTGGGATTATCCAGTGCAGACAGGCCCTAATAGTTGCCCCCTCCCCATGCTTTTAACCTTGCTTCATTTTAGGCAGCCTTCTCAGTGTCTGGTGGTCTCTGGAGATGGCAGAGGTGACAAAAATGAGCAGAAATAGCATCAAACAAGGCTGAAGAAGTTACTTTCTTCTGGTTTTGCCCACAATTTTGGTGCCAGGGTGTTTAGCTCCATGAGTTTTGCTTCAATCTAGTGCAGAGAGAATTATTTGTGAAATCCAGCCCTAAAGTTTGGAGGGATAAGAAGAAAGGACTGTGCCTAAAGATATGCGAAAACGCAGAAAAAAAAATTGTTTGCCAAACATTGAGGAGGTTTAGCCTCAGTTTCATAGAATTCCAAGTCTGGAGTCTGCAAAATGTCCAAGAAAGCTCAAAAGCATCTGAGACCTTGGCTAGGCTTACTGAGATCAATAGGGCAAAACATCGGCCTGCCAGAAGATGTTCTTAATACTCTTATTGAACTGGTCTGAAAGACGAAAGACTGGATCTGATCTTATCCAGTCTTAGGAAATTAATCAAAAGCCAAAGGCCATGGTAGCTGGATACTTGACTTAACAAAAAAGCCCAAGATTTTCAGGCCTGTGCAAACCCAATACCAACATTAAAATCTAGAGGGATAATTGAAACAATTCTTTTCTCATTTTCCTCATTTTGTCTGCAGATATCAAATCAGTTGACAGCTTTGTACAGCCATCAAGATGAAGTGGCTTGCAATGAAGAAGTAATTCCATGGGTCCACAAACAGGAACAGATGCTGGACCCCAGCCAGTTATGTGCCAGGCTGTGCTGTCACTGTGCACATCAAAGCTCATTCTTTTAACACCTGGTACTGTGAAAATGAAGTTTGGACCCAAGGAAGAAATCAATGCCATCAGCTTGCTCAACAACTGAATTTCCCACATAGCAAAATCAGACCAGACACGAGAAAGCAAACTAAAGAGCAACTCTGACACAAACAGAAAATTGCTATGGCATTACTGCAGGATGCCTTGGTTGTGTAAGCCCCACAGAGGACTGTGTAAAACGCAAAACCATCTCAATCTCTTCCTGTGAGGAGACACGTGGTGTTACACGCTGGGAACCTGCCCACCATGGCTTCCATCCATGCACCAGCCTCTTCCTTTTCCATGTCAGTGGGGGCACCACACCACAGCCCCCAGCTGGCTGCAGCACAGGCCCCTCACGCACCAGCGCTGACCCCCGCGCCCAGGGGCGTGAGCCGGGCCCGGGGAGGGGAGCCGGGCCTGGACGCAGCAGAGGCTCTGTGGGCAGCCAGGACCCAGCCTCCAGCTGGGCAGGGCTGGTCTGCTGCAAGGCCAGAGAGAGGCCCTAGGCTGGGCTGCTTTTCAGTTCAGGTTTTGAGTACCAAAATCAGCTCCTTGCTTCTGTTACCACCTGTAAACACCAGCTTCTGTTACCGCACCTCTGGCACATGCCTCAGCCCACTGGCAGGCGGAGGGAATGTCCTGAGCATGGCCAGCTGTCCCAGGGGCTTACAACAGTGGCTCCCAGAGTGATTGGCCATCCTCTCTCCTAATGCACATCGACTCCTACCAAAATCAGGAAATCCCAGCAGTGCCTCAGCCACTTGCCTTAAGGAGAGAAGCCTCACCCTTCGCTGCACTTTCTAATGCACAGTTTTTCCTTTCCTTTATGGCTGTCACAATGCAATTTGGTTGCCTTCATGCCTTAAGGGATGTGATCTGCTCATGAGCCCATAGCCTCCATCACTACTTCTGTTTCCTTTTGGTGAAACCTGGGTGTTTTTCAAATCATGTGAGTGCCCCAGTACCTGAGCTAACCAGGTAACTTCACTCACATTTCTCCTCTATAGACTTGCTCATTTCTTGTGAAGAATTAAATACCCCCAGTCCAGAAATCTAGGCTGACTCACATGGGATGCAGGAGACCAAGGTACAAGAACTCACCCTGCACCCCTACTAGAGATAAAGGAAAGACCAGGTTTCCTTTCCAGTTTATGACGTCTGGCAAGCCCTATCATCTCATACTGTTCCACCCTGAAAAACAGGAACAGAGTGGCAGCACTAAAACCCAAGCGTGAGGAAAAAAAAATCAGAAATAAGAGGAAACCCTGTGTGGTTTCACTGACTGAAACCAGCTGCGGTAGTTTATTGCACCTGGTCTCTTGACCACAATGGTTTAGAGACCTGTTTCCGCATGTCAGCATGCAAAGATAGCCCAGAGCAACATTTTACAGCCCATGGTTGCTTGAAAGATTTTTCTAAGTATATTACCGTATTATTTTCTTCATTTTATTTCTCTTCTGGATTTACATGTTAACATAAAGCAACAGAAGAACTGTGGGATAAAATGAAAGTAATTTTCCACAGTAAAATCTTAACTGATTAGTATGCTTAATTTTTATTTAGTTTTTTTTCCTAAAGCTTTTCTCACAGATTATCCCCTGCTATACTCCTATAGCAGGCCTGGAATAAAGGGAACTTGCCAGGACTTGGGGGTGTGAGGCATTCCATCTCTAAAGGGCTTATTGAAAACTACAGGGAAGATTTATGTGTTTGCTTTTCTTCGAAGCTCTGTATTTACGACATTATCAGTGAGAAGGGAATTGCCTCTGCTTCCGCTTCCCAGCTTTACTTGGACGTTTCTCTAACCTTGCTAATTCTTCCATTTTGATCCTAGTCTTAAGAAATTGTTTTCATAAAGTAAAAATTGTGGAATGAAGTGAGTATTTTTGATTTACAGGTGGTATAAAAAAAGGGAGAGAATAATTCTACTTTGAAAATCTGATAACATAACTCAATGATGACCTGGAAGCTCAGAGCTGAGGGCACTGAAGAAAAATCAGAGTTGTGAGCTTTGTGATTATTAAGTCATGACACAATTACTTCTGAAGCCGAACACAAAATTTTGACACAGTTTTAAGTCCTGCTGACAGCACAGATGCACTATGTAACATCCAGG
Source organism: Oreocharis arfaki (assembly GCA_013398015.1). NCBI lineage: Eukaryota > Metazoa > Chordata > Aves > Passeriformes > Paramythiidae > Oreocharis > Oreocharis arfaki. The sequence goes on along the minus strand of VZRR01007175.1, from coordinate 22,508 downwards.
TAAATCTCACGTTCTCTCTTGTCTGGTTTGGCTATCAGAGAAAGGTCTGTCTCCTCTGTAATTTGTTATTCCTGACCAGAGCACATTTATAGACACTTCTGCATGCATTGCTGAATGCAGGGGTGAAGAGAAGCTCATTTCAAGATGGATATATATTCCTAATTGTATTTTAAATCTTCATAATGGGGATGGGCAAACACAAGAATCAAAGAGAGACCCAGACATGTTGTGGTGTTTCCTTCTTGATTGGACAAGGCCCAGACCAACCTAATATAATTTTGGAGTTACTTAGACTTTAAGCAGGGTGTGAACCAGGTAACTTCCAGAGTTTCCTTCTTCTTTTGATAATTCTGCAATCTGTATGCATTGCCATGGGCCTGCCCAACTGGGGAATCTTGACTGCTATAATTCCAGATGAATCAAGACATTGTCATAATTTTACTCGAACAATTACACACATGGACATACTATCCTGAAAAAAGGGTAGAATATTCTGATATTATTGATCTGCTTTGCAAACTGTAGTATTATTGTTCAATTTCCTTATGCACAAGAAAAGAGAGAAGAACAAAGATTGTATGTGGCAGATATATCTGTTCTCAATGAGGCATCACTGCAAGTGTCAAGTGAAAGAGTTTTCCAGCCCTGCATTTTAAAGCAGTTGTAAGGACAATTTATTTTTTCTTTCTGAATCAGGTTAATCGCTTATGTCCTTGCTCTTATGTTTATACCACAGTGACGCTTATCAAGAACTGGGTATCTGATAAATCACTGACTTGATTGCAATGGCCTTGGCATCCTTGTTTCTAAAAATACTTGTTTCCTTGGTTTGATGTTCATTTCCCAGCCCACATCCTCCATTCAAGCTCTTTCTTTCAGCAGTGAGATGCCACTTTGCCAACCCCTTCTATCTACTAAACGCTGAAATAACATATCCAGTGGCTTTTCTCTTGGGTCCATATCCACTGCTGTAGGCACTCTTTCACCACGGATTATATCACATTTAAAGGTTGAAAGATAATTCCTTAATCTAGATCTTAAAATCAATTTATGTGCATGTCTTCTTTTTAATAATTAACATTTCAATTTACAGCATCATGATAGTTTATATTCTCCATCTTTTAGCTATATGTGTTTGATTTTAAGATTTAGTGACAAACAGAGAAGCTTAGAGAAAATGTGTAAAGTTTGAATTTTGACCACCAGAACCCAAACTGAAATATTTTCTCTTGATCAAAATACAGTTATGTTTTCTAGAGTGTCACACTTTGAATGGACCCAATATGTTAGAAAATGCTATCCAACCATCTTCAGTTTCTGAAAATGGAAATCACAGTCATCCACTTTTTAAAAAATTGTTTATTGAGCTCAGCTATATGTACTAAAGTTTGTTCACACAAGTTTTTACGTGTATATAAGCATGCAAACACACCCAGGTGTCACCTGGAGTACTAAACGCCTTTCTGATAAGGAACCCTGTGTACCTCAAGAGACATGAGCCTTGTTCTCCTGCATAGCTCAAAACTCAAGTCCTCTTGTGTAAATACAGTTCAATCCAAAGCAAACAACAGAATCACTCTACTCTGAACACATCAATGACACTAGTGAGTTCCATTTCAGTTTTGTTCATTTCAGGTGTAGAACGTGCAGAACAAAGTACAAGTAGCGATGGATTTCACAATCTTCATACTTTGCTAGGGTCCAGAGTGGGTTTGGTTCGTGATCTAGGGACAGACTGAGCAACAGGTTGACTTTCCTGTTTCTCTGATTGTTAAGAGTGGCAGAAGCTGCTCCCTGAGACTTTTCTTAGCTGAACTCAGTCACTTTTCAGTGAGTTTTTCTGCAGTGTGGGCAGGGAGGTACCTGTGATCTAGGTGATGGAGAGTAGTGCATAGCTCCAGTAGTCATGGGAAGTGTAGGATTTAGATCAGAAAAGGCCATATGAATAGATTTTGACAAGTTTCTTAATTTTTAAGTAATTTATAATTGTACATCTCTAAATATTCACATAAAACTGAAATTGTACTAGAATTTTTTGTGAAGCAACTGTAGTAACAACTTATAATAGCTTAATTGCAGGAACCGTTTGATGTTCAGAGGGCTCTCTTACAGAAGGGGCTCTAACAAGTTACCATACATTAGGACTGTAACCTGAGAGGAAGCAAATTTATCCAGAAGACAAGAGATGGGAGAAGGCATCCTTTGTGAAATGACCAGGAAGAGTTAAGAGGCTTGCAGGGTTACTCAGTTCATGAGGAGCTGAGTTGGAAGGGAAAGAACTGCACCAATTCATTTGGGATCTCTAGCCAAAATAATCAACCAGACACAGACGGTGTCTTTAAAATCGGCGGTTTAAAATCATGTTCAAGTAAGTGAAAGGCTTGCTGAAGTCACAGTGCTGATGACAGGAGAGACAATGCAGGCTTGAACAGCACCAAAGGAGTATGCAGTAGTGAGCTGAAAATTCAGACTTCAGCATTCATTAAGCCAAGCCCAAGACTGCTAATTTGAGACACAGCTGCTGATGTGATACAAGTTATATTTAAAGGATGAGCCAGGAGCCCCATTTGTTTAGACCACAATGAGCTAGGACCAGCACCACCAGCTTTGACAGTAGAATACTGAAATTGAAACAGTGCAATGGTGGAATAAGACCCTTTTCTCTGTAGGTAACTTGGATTTACAAACCCATGGACAGAAATAAAGAGCAGCACTCTGCCTCTGAAAGGAAGTGCCATTGGGGTATGGTCTCTGCTCACCACAGGTTTGTTGTGTACTGTAGATGCAATAATAAATGTAAAATATATAGAGGCACAGATATGAAATTACTGAACAAGAGACAGTTGCTCAGATTATCACTGAACAAAAAAACACCCCCAACCCTATATAAAGAAGGCACTTAAAGAGATAAATATCATCTATTTCCTCTTGCCAGACATCTACTCCCAAAATGCACATTCAAAATTGGCCTTCATGTCTTATCTATTATTAAGAGACAGACTTGGAAAATGTCTGGGCTTTTATGAACTGATTTAGTAATCTCATAATTGTACGTGGGGCCCCAAAAATTAAGAAGAGTTTTACCTATGACAGTCTTTTCTTTCTTCAAATATCCACTGGAATACTAGCAAACCCTCTCTATCACATTAATTGGGAGGAATGTTATGGACTTTACCTCAGTATGCTAGAAATAAAATATATTGAGATATATTTCAGCTGAAAGATAAGAAAGGCTTTACTAGTTCCAGATTTAAGTATATATTATCCATATAGTACACATTTGTAAGCACTGAATGAACTCATGAACGTTACCTTGAAAATGAATTTCTTCTAGATCACTGTATAAGAGCACTGCTCACCCTCAGGAATTTTGTCGATAGGCAGTTGACAACAGAAAATACTGCCCAAAAAGCTGCTATCTTTTTATTTGTATTATCTCTGCACTGCTCAAACCAAAAGAAAGGGAATGAAATTTGAATCTGGCATCTGTGCTCTAGTAAGAATGCTACATTTCATTTCCAAAATTATTACAGCTTTCAGACCAGGAAAGAGACAGCCTGAATTTCAAATTGAAGCTTCAGTTTGGAGAGCCAGTAGTTAAAAAAACAGCCTCAGCTTGTGCTCAAGAGAACACAAACACTTTACTCATCAAGCAAACATCCAGCTATAACAGACATTTTTTGTGTCCTACCAGCCTATCAAAGCATGTTACTCAACAGAATGGAAGTGAGATTAATTACACTTTGTATAGTCTAAATGTATCTGTTTATAGATTTACGAGTGCTGATTGTTTGTTTTATAACTCCTTGGTGGATGTTTTTCAGAGCAGTGACTTCAGTGTAGCTCTAAGAGGAATCCAGCATAGAGACATTTCTGTCGGAATGGGACGTCCGTCAGTGCCTTCTCACCCACAATGTCAGTAAGGGCAATATGGAGCCAGAGGTCAGTGGGAGTTCCAGAAACAGTGACAGAGGTAATTAAATGTTCCAAAAACTGACTCAGTCATTTGTTAGGACAGAGGATGAAATTATTAGCTGAACAGAAACAGGAGGATCCTTTTACTCACATGAATCATATCAATTAAACTGAAATTGATGCAAAAAAAACCAGTGCAGTTAAATCTGTGCAAAGCCCGATGAGACACAGTCATACTGTCTGAAAATCAGATAAAGATCTTTAGTTTTCATGTGCAAATTTACAGAACCTAATGTATTCTAAATTCAGGGAATCTGCACAGAATTCTGCCATTTAAGAGCAGTCTTTTACTTAATTAATTTAAAATTGCTTATAGATACAGCCTCAGGCAGAAAAAGCCGAGATGCACAAGTGCTGCAAGCACATCCCAACAAGACAGCAGCATTCCGTATCAGGCAGCCACCTCTCTGCTTTGTGCTAGGTAGCAGTGTAGCAGCCTCCCGCAGTGTCACTGTGGGGCTCAACTGGCCTCAAACTGATGCCTTAGGAGAAAGAGGTTTTGTGTAATTTCCCCCATTCTTTAAGCTTTTCAAGCCCCCTGGCTTTCGACTGATTACAACACCACAGACAGAGCATTAGCTACATGGTGAATTGCAATTGCTATTCATCAGAGAACACTTGTATTCAAGAAAATGGGAAGAACCAGATTTAGGTACTTGAGAACAATTACATGAGCTAGAGTAACTGTGCAGCAAAAGCTGCACTAGACAGCACTCATCAGAATGGGTGAACTGCTGAGTTTGCTTCTTTTATTATTTGATTTATCTTGTTTGGGACTTTTTTCTTTCTTATTATCTTCATTGTGCTGTCCCTCTGCATGCATATCAGGCTGATCCCGTCTCCTGGGAAACATAACTTCATGCTTCAAAAATTAAGAGTCTCTTGAAGAGCCCCTTTCTGACCACCAGCCAGAAATAAAGTTGTATGCAGTATTATCTGTCTTTTCGAGGGCATTGCATGTCACACCAGTCATTGACAAGCCCTGTTATTGGCATCTTCTGCTGCAGATTATATGTGGGAAATCTCGTGTCTCCTAAAGGCAATTAGTCCCTATGAGCAGCCCCAGTGTGCCTTATCAACACGCTGCAGGTGAGGTTTCTAATGCTGGCTGCAGATTGGGTGAAATCTGCTCTCAGAATGAAACACAGCAGTACAGAGCACTAGCAAGCCAGTCACAGGCATTAGCAACCAGGTGTGCATCACTTGTATTCTGGATTCAAGGCAGAAGTAAAACATAAATTGTTGGTGAGATTGCCTGCAAATGCCCTTCCTTAGAAGACATTTTAGCTTCGCTGCATTAGAAATTAAGAACTGATGCTGCTTTTCTTCCTCAGATTGCTGTCCAGTCCAGCCCAGTATTTTTATACAAATGGCAGTGTCTCCCAGGTGCCTTTCAGAGATGCAAAGCATGCAAGTAGAGGAGAGAAATAGTAGGCTTGCAAAGTGATCAGTTTGACTGTCGGGAATGTGGGTTACTGTCACATCCAACTGGAATAAAATGCCAAGTCATTTGCTTGTCATCCTTCCCATATGGAAAAGAGGTTATTAATACCTTTCCCTAACTGAAAAGCCTTAATCTGTACTCTAGTTCACCTTTCACAGAGTACCTGAGATGGAAGTAAACAGGAATGACAAAAAAGTCACAGGAAAGATCACACAGCATGGCTGGAGGGGTGTTCATGGTGCTGCAAGGCCTCACACTTGCTGTGGGTGAGGAGGAATGAATGGATGGGTTTATCAGAGGGCTGCTTTCTTTCCAAGATGGACTCACATCTTGTCAGAATTGTACAGAGCAGCACCAGATTGAGGGCAAACCCCTGGTCTGCAGAAGGAAAGCATGTGAGTACTTGGAGGGCCCCCTGCTCCCCACTGCAGTGCTAAGCACATCTATTGCCCACATTACCCCCGCTGGACCAGCATCTCAGGTGGTAAAGGGATTCATTCACTGCTGAAAATGCAGTGTGCACAGAGCATCTGTATCTCGTGGTCACTTGTATTCTCCCCCTCCCACTGAGCTCTCCTCAGCTGAAGTGGAAAGTGTGGTCAAGGGTTTTGTGCAGGGAATGGGTCTCTTGTCTCTAAATCACAGAAATCCTCTTCCCTGTTTACTGGCTGGCAAAAGTACACGCATTTTCCTAGGAAAATATTTGCACTGGAGAGGGATTATTAACAGTCAGATGAGCATCTACCCTCTTGCTTGGGAAGGGCTTGTGTGGGACATGAGCTTGTGGCAGAATGCAGGTCCAGGCCCATTGTCAACATATCAGTTAACATCTCACTTGAAATATTTTTGTGTTTCTCCTTAGCATCCCCTGATCTGCCCCTATTTCTCTTGTTTCTGTAAGATGCCTCCTTAGTTACTTGTTAAAGAGTAGGGCAAAAAGGAGTTGAAGAAATTGCAGACTTAATTTATGAAGGCTTAATGATCTTAATTGTCAGAACAGAATTGCAAAGAGAAAGTGGCTGCAAATAAGACGCCACTTTTACAGAAACCCCACTCCCAGACACATCCTCCTTTTAAAGTAAAAAAAAATAGAGCCATGGCCTGGGTTTCCAGGCAGTCCAAGGAAACGCTGTACTGTTTATGATACTCCTTTGACTCTCATCACTCATGAAATCCAAGTGGAGCAGGAATTTGTCTCCCTTTGAGCTATTTGTTGCAGACTCCAGTGCAAGAAATGCTGCAAAAGAACAGAACAGTAAATGTCCAAGTGGCAGTGGGAATGATCCGCATGCTTTTTCTGGGCTGCCAGCAATCAAAAGAGACTTCATGGAAGACCAGGAAATTATCCTTTATTTTTAAGCTGGAGAGATATGGTATCAGTAATATTTCAGCAAGTTCCTGAATTATGCCCATGACAACTTGACTGTTGTGAGCAAATTGAAATCTTGTAATCTGCTCTGCTGACTTCTAGCTTCAGAAAGGGAGAAGATCCAGTCAGAATGAGAAATCTTACTTAGACTAGCAGTGAAAGCTGGGCAGGAGTTTTAAAACAGAAAAAGTTGTCTTGCGATCTATGTCAGGAAAAAAATCCCTTTTAATTTCCAGACTTCTTTAATGTACAAGAGCAGCAACAAAAATTTCCAAAATCACATCAATTTCTCTAGCAAACAGCTAAGGGTGTCAAAGAAAGTGACACAGAGTATGAGTACTCAGTTCATAGGTGCTTTTCTCAAGGTAGATAGCCCAGGGAACATGATACGTGGTTGAACAGATTTTTATAATGGCCTCCACCCTCACGTCAATATATTCACCTGCTTCACCATAGGTCATCCTCATTTTCTCCTTGCTCAGTACAGCTGGTGGATTACTATGCAAGCTGCACCACACAGAAGACTTTACTCTGTCTTCTAGCATGGGAACCCTCTGGCACCTGCTATACACTTTAATTTTACTCTGTATTTCAGCGCTGAGTACCACAGGGTAAGTAGCACACTACTAAATGTAGTTTTTTCAGGAAGCTTAGCTGTTAATGATACATGTGCTTTCTTCCCTTTTTAAATGTGGAATGTTGTACAATTGAATCATGTCATTTTTTTAAAGAAATCATTTAAATTTGTGCCTAATTCTGCTCTGGCTTCTGTCTGAGAGAGAAACCTGTAACACATGGATGTCTAATGACACATCTGAAAAGAAGAGATCTGGACAAATAACCACAATACCTATAAAACTCTCTTGACTCTGAATATACCTACAGTAACCTTTTCCTTAGGATTTGCCTGATATATAACTATTTAAAGATAGCACTGAATAGAGACTAAGTGGCAATTTGTCACGGCTTTCCCTTTCTCATGGAAGAAATCCAAGAAGGACTGTGAGGAAAACTTCCTTACTTTATCTGTCTTTACATATTCTTTTTCCTCCTTAGCCTGAACTCAGTCTGTTTTCCAGTTGCTTTCTGCATTTCATTGAATCATTTCGCAATAAGTTGATTGTGATATTTGTTCCTAATCTCCCTAGTTTTCTGAATGTCATTACTTGAATTTTGAGCAGTGCAGACATTCCTTTTCCTGCATTCACTTATGGACAGATTCTCTATACTGTGTCAAGTACAGTAAGGATAATTAAAGAGGGAACACTACAGAGTTTGGAACTGAACCTTGCCTCCAGAAATTGGAGACCATCCCTTCCCTATGCAAAACAGCCAAAGATCAGAGCCATTTACATTGTGATCCGTGGTGGGATTTTGGTCTTGTGTCAACTCATCCCTGCAGGACTTCGTAGCACACGAGGACTGTGCATTTGTAACTGCTTTTGTTTTGCAGCATTATCAGGGTAAATTAGAAGAGCTGAATGAAACGAAAGCTTTGTGTTACGAGAGATTTACAGGGGCTAAAGGAAATAGGTAGCCTTCTAACAAGTAACCGAGTTACACAGTACACTGGCTTACTGGCATTCACACACTCTGCGTTACAACAGTGGGGATAATAATGCCATGAGCAAGTTAATAGAAAGTCTTTGCTATTATCCTGGTGTTGTCTGAGCTGAGATGTATCCGTCCATCCCTCTGCAGCCCTCTGTGCCCAGGAGAACTCCTCTCATTCCTGTTCAGCGGAATACAAAGCAGAGGAGCCTTCTCACCTTTGAATCACTCTCAGAGCTTTGCCATGAATGAGTAATTTCCATATGGGAAGAGGAAATCAGACATGGGTGAAACCCTGCGTCTGTTCAGTTATGCAGTGAAACACCCAGAGGCATAAATTGAGGTCCCAACATTCTTTCTTAAGCAGTTCTTGAGCCACTAATTCCACAAGGGTTTCACTCTGTTTCTTTCTTGACAGGATCAAACAAAGACCAAGAGGTGGCTTGAGGACATGGGATCCTGAAACAGGTACCTGCATGTCGTTAGTGCTGATAACATCAAAGGTAGCTTTTGGACATGCTGGCTCCTTTTCCTCACTTTAATGTGTTGTATTTCAGCTTACCTCACTAGATGTGATTTTAACAATAACTCAAGGCCATTCTGTGACTGGACCCAGCCTTGCAATGTCAACCAGGGAGTGTGGATACGAACCAAGCATGACACTCCAACTGATGGAACAGGTCCTGATGGAGACTATCCTGATGGAAGTAAGTGATTTAAAAACTGAAGTCTAACATGGTCACAATATCAAAGAAATACTCCATGCTTCCATCTCTGTGTGTTTGAACTGTTATCCTTACCCCAGCAGATCCATTTAGGGGGATCATTCTGCAGTCATATGGCTCCCTGTAATCATCCCAAGGCTGAAATGTCAGCTACTGTCAGAGTCAGTAAGCGGATTAGAACAGTATTAGTTGGGATTTTTGCTAAATAATTTTCTGCATTTTTACTATTTTGATAATAACAATTAAAATTGCCTGTTGGAAGAAGAATTTTTTTTTTCAATTTGGATTAACAAAAATAAGAATTTTTTGCTTTTTGAATTGTCACAGACCATATCACTTAAATGTGACTTAGATTTTCTTGCCAACTTAAATCTATGAATGTTAGATGCTATATGTGGAGCCATACTTTACCATACAGAAATGGCCTTTCATTTATTTTCGATGTTTTCTGTAGTCAGATGAGAGAGACTTGACTTTAGCTGCACTGGGGAAAAGTAATTTTCATCTTAGCCCACACAAAGCAAAAAACTTCAGCCCTAGTAAAACAAAATCTGATTTCATATTGAATCAATCAGATGAAAGCATTTCAAATCCTAAAGAAACATGGCAAGTTTCTGAATTTTTAAAAATTTCCTTCCTTTTCATAATGTCAAATATAAATATTTCAAAGGAATTATCAGCATTGCTTTCTATTTCTTCTATTTTGAGACAAAGCCAAATGCAGACAGTTTAGAATTTTCCTTGTGGCAGAGATTTACTCATCTTGAGACCAAAATATTTATTAAAAAATATATCCCTCAGAGAAAGTGTAAAGATTGCATTATTTTCCTTAAAGGAAAGTAGAAACTGAACATGGATCAGTGTGGCAGTGTCTGGAGGTGCTGTCTCTTGAAAGTGTCCTACGACTCTAATTGTGATCCCAAAATAATTGTTCTTGTGAGATGAAATATACTTGCTTTGCTCTCAGGCTCACGTTCTACTTTGGATAACTTCACAGGATAACCATTGCAATGTGAAGTCCAAACACCCTTTGCTTTGCTTCTTTACACTGATAATGATGCCCTTAATTTCTTCCAGAGCTGGGTTGCACTTCAATTTTAGATGATACCTAATAAGTTATCAGAAGCTTCAACCATATTTTAATTTTTTTTCACTCTGCAGAAGGTTATTTTATCTACCAAGAAGCAAGTAATCTGATCCCCTTCGACACTAACAGGCTGGAGAGTCCAGATACTGTAGTTTCTGGGGAAATATGCATAGACTTCTGGTACTACATGTTTGGATCAGAAGAGATGAATGAGCTGAGAGTGCTTATCCAAGATGGCACACAGGAGTCTGTGCTGTGGTATCGGAAGGGAAACCAGAGTTCCTTGTGGACCTATGGTGCCATCACTCACAGTTTTTCAACACAGAGGAAGATAAAGGTAATATATTTGCAGAATATATTTCTTTGTACAGTGTCAGCACTTGTCCTCCCCTTGCAGACTGCAAAATGTTGTGCATGTAAGCTAGAAAATATAGCCAAGATTTGCTTGGTTTATATTTTGTAAATGGAATGGCCTCATGATTTCTGCCAATGAACTAAGAGAAGAAATAAACAACCTCCTAGTTTCATCAGTGCTGTTAGTTAAGGGATAAAATTCAGTTTAGTTTTCTGTCTTTTTCCTTCCTTTCCTCCTTAATTTTATCATGAAGTCAAGAACTTTAGACATCTTAATTAAACGCAGGTTTATCTGCTGTGAGTTTCAAGGTTTGAACTTTGGTGTGGTGCATGCATTGGACTCTTCTGTAGAATCCAGGCCACTAATTCTCATAAATAATTTATAAGTCAGCAAAATAGAGGACGATGTTTCTTGCAGTCCTCACCTTATTACAGACTATATATTTCTTTAGCTGAGGGAAGCTAAGAAAACTGTTACAACCTCATCTTGCTGATTGCTATTTTTAACAATAAAGCAGAGAGATTGAAAACATGCTAAGAGAAATGGTCATGTGTTTGCCTAAACATCTCTGATGCAGGGATCACTTTGTGTCCTGCCTAGGTAATTTTTGAGGCTGTCCGAGGACTGACAGAGTATGGGGATACAGCACTGGACAATGTGAGAGTAAGGGATGGACCCTGTGGTGAGTCTGTGTTTGTACTCGAGTCAATGATTCTTCCTCCTCTCTGTTTAAGCTGTTGACCACTACTCCATTCCATACACAATACAGCAACCCCTCAGAACTTCAAACCACAAAAGAGAAATGGCAAAAAAACTTTACGCCTCACTTCATTTAAATGTTATGTGTTTTGCTGTAATTTCTTCCTAAATCTTTCCTCATCACTACCAACATCCAAGACAAGCTATCCCTTTCTCTGCAAATGTGACCTTTTTCACCAGGGCCAACAAAATTTACCCTCACTTCTAAGTCTGAAGTGTATCTCTAAACCTAGACAAGGCTAGGCACATTGAACTTGGATTCCAGATTAAATGGTCTAATTGGTATTAGACAGCAAATATCAGTTCATGCAAGCTCATTAAATACACAGTACAACCATATGTCACAAAAAGAAATAACAACAAGTCAATAACACTGAGTTGCACTACCAGCTTTGACTACGAATCAGCAATCTGAGCTTGATCTCTGCCCTGTAACAGATCAGCCAAGACTGGCACATCTGTGCATGGCTGGAATTCATTTTTACTGACAAGCATGCAATACCTGCAAAATGTGAATTGAACAAGAAGTTTGCTGAAAAACTTACAGGAAGTGTCATTAGATCTTAATAGGTGGTGTTCTCTGTGAAATACTACTCATATGATGACATAACATGTTTCAGATTTACACTACCTGTGACAAAGATTTCCTTTCAGGTCCACATCCTCTGATCTTATGATCTTATTTAAAATTCTATGAAAAAGACTTGGGGCCTTGTTTTGTTGGAGCGATAGGGAGAGCCAGTTCCTTGTTTTTCCAGTTGCATTAGCACATGATTCAGCCACTGGATGGTGCACAAAGGTAACTCCGAGAGACAAGAGCTTCTCAGCTCATCTCACTCTCATACCTGCCAACACTCATCGACAGTAGGACCTTCATGTGTCTTAACACACACCAGAGGGAGTTACACATCCAACTATAACCACACTTCCAGCTCCCGAGAGGAGCCCAAGCTCAGTCACAGTGATCAAACTAACAATCAGATGAGCTTTCTTAAGAGCTAAAAAGACCCCCACATCCCCGATTTTAAACACAGGCAGTTTTACTTGATTCACTGAAAAACTTCTAACTTAATGCTGGTGAAGAGTAAGTGAAAATTTCCTGTATGTTGGTGTGTAAATAGTGTTCGCCCTGTAATATTAAAGCTCATGGCATTGCTTTGTCTTTTCCACTAGCAGAAGCTGTCTCTACACCTGTACCACCAACACCTACACCAACAGAATCTACGCCACCTCCAGTGACAGGTAATTTTAGCCAATCACATATACTACCCAACGGGTTGTAGGACACTTACATTTTTTGCTAGCAGTACTACTTCTTCGCTTCAGTTAATTTCTATGAGTGTTAGTCTATGATGTTGCTTTATGCCATACAAATCAGCCTTTTCTGTTTCAGTTCTTCCACATGTAATCCACAAAATGAGAGTGATTGTGCAGTGGGAAAACAATGAGGTGGGCTTTTGGGATGTGTCTGTATGTTAATGAGAATTTATTCCTTTTTCCTGTCTCCAGAAGCTATTTGCAGTATACATGGGGATCCTCACTACAACACCTTTGACAAGCAGCGTCATGACTTCATGGGCACCTGCACCTACACCCTCTCCAAGCTGTGTGAGAACAACAGCTCCCTGCCCTACTTCAATGTGGAAGCAGCCAACGAGAACAAGAGAGGCAACACCCGTGTGTCCTATGTCCAGTATGTGGATATCGATGTCTATGGCTACAGGATCAACCTCGGTCAAACAAGAGCTGTTAAGGTAAGGTTGGAGCCCACTGTCTACCATTCATAACTCATAGCGTGAATGAAGAAATTGCTGTACAGTGACTACAAATTTCTAGAACCTATAGAGTAATATTTAGAGGGCAGTCAAATATTTAGGAATAGGAGTAATGTGCAGTTCTTAAACAGGGGAATTTCAAAACTGTAAGCATAGGCTGAAATTCTGTGCTCTGTTGTTGAAAGGTGGGCTTAGAGCTGACACTCCAGATGGGGTTTCTGGGCTAGACTACCTTTCTAACCTGCTCCCCATGCTCAAGTTTGGCATGTAACAAGGAGCAAAGAGGCTCTGAATTAGCTGAGTTCGTGCTGGTAGTCATTTCCCAATCCTGTGTGGTAGCTTGTAATGCTGAACACTTGTCCCTGATTGCTACCTATTCCACTTCACTGTCAACTTCATTTAATACCTGGCCTTTGCCATAAAGCAGGGCCAGGTGGGAGTCCTGGAGTGACAATCTGATTACTCTCCTTACACAGATTGTACACCTGGCCAGCTATTGCATCCTAGGACTCCTTTATGGTTCGTTTCCATAAAGGGCCAAAACAGCAGAAATGGTTGAGCCAAACCCACAGGAAATGAACAGGTCACCTTGCTTGATTACCACCCTTCTTACAAGAAAATGCTACAGCGATTTATAAGAGGCAAAGGTTTGAAGGTACACTGAAACCTTTCCCATCTGGTCTTAGAGACACAGAGAACTCATGTGTCCTCATTTGTCCAACAGCTTCTCTCTTATAGCTTTCCCCTCTATTTACTGGTTTTATTACAAAAAACAGTAGGTCTGTAGCCAGTTGCTGCAGACAGACCATGCTAAGTCTTGGACTTTTGCCAGCTGTGTCTGGCTCACCAAGACCACACTTGTAAGCCATGTTGTAGCCACATCGTTACAGCCACAAGCCCTAGATTATGTGGCCATATACACCTTTCCCGGTAAATAATACTAGCACAGAGCGAGTTCTTACTGCTCACTGTGTCAATATAGGGATCTAACAGGGTCACTGTTAAAAATACTTCTTTTCAATGACTCACAGTATTTGTCCTTCTTTGTGCCTGCAGGTCGATGGAGTCAGCCAGGTGGTCCCTGTGACCTTGGCCCCGGGTGTCACTATTTCCTTCAGTGGGCAGTATGTTGTGGTTACTACTGACTTCGGGCTGCAGGTCAAGTTTGATGGAAATCACAGAGCAGAAATCACTCTTCCCAGTACCTATATGTCTAAAGTCTGTGGAATATGTGGAAATTACAATGGGCACAAAGCAGATGACTTTCTCAACCCAGACGGAGAGATGGAACCAAACTCAACCAGCCTTGGCAACAGCTGGCAGGTTTACAATGACTCCAGGTAGGACTTCAGCCAGGATGTCAGGTCTTACCTGTTGGCTATGCAATGACCAGTGTTTTATGCAACTGTTGCATCAAGGTCAAAAATGTCAGACACACATGGGATAAGATCTATTCTTATCAGTGTACTTACTTTATCCATCTGGGTAAAGTTTCACAGAAAACTTAACTGGGCTTAAAAATAGAAAATTTCTTAGAATCTTAGAATTGTTTAGGCTGGAAAAGCCCCTAATGTCATCCAGCTCAACAGTTAACCCAGAATTGCCATATCTACCAACAAACCATTTCCCCAAATGCCACACTTAGGCATCTTCTCAATACCTCCAGGGACGGTGACTCCACCACTTCCCTGGGCAGCCTGTTCCAATGCTCAACAACCTTTCTGGAGAAAAAATTTTTTTTAATATCTAATCTAAACGTCCCCTAGTGCAACTTGAGACCATTTCCTCTCACCCTCCCACCTGGAAAAGAGACTGTCTCTCATCTCACTACAACCTCCTTTCAGGGAGCTACAGAGAGCAACGAGGTGTCCCCTGAGCCTTCCCCTCCCCAGGCCTAACAACCTCAACTCCCTCAGCCACTCCTCATAAGGCTTGTGCTCCAGACCCTTCAGCAGCTCCATTGCCCTTCTGTGGATACAGCCCAGCATCTCAACGGCTTTCTGATAGTGAGAGGCCCAAAACTGAACATAGGAATTGAGGTGTGGCCTCAACAGTGCCAAGCACAGGGGAGCAATCCCTTCCTTCTTCCTCCTTCAAATCTTACTGCACATATGCTTTGTGCCCAAAGAGAGTCCAGCTGGGATGGAGGGGTTTTTTTGCTCCCTCACATCACAATGTTTCCTCAAGAAAAGCTCAGGCTTCTACTGGGCTCAGGCAGCCAGTACCATCCCTGTGGCCTTACCATAGGGAAGGGATTTGTCCCTATGGTTCAGGACTGGATCCTGCCAAGTGCTGGGCACTGCACACACAGCACCCATATCTTCACATCACATAGCCCTAGAGGTACCTCTGTGCCTGAGTTTTAGGGTTACTTACACACTGAGGTTTTCGGGAACAGCAGCCAATTAAATCAGAAAAAAATACTTATTTGTTCATGTCTCCATAAGTGGTCTCTTTAGCCACCCTGATGCAACCCAGGGCACATAGCTGCAAGTAAACAATACTCCCATGTAAGAGATACTCTCTTTCTCATTTGCTTTGCCTTGCTGATGGGAGAGAAAAGCCATGGGGGCTTCTTTTGTCCCCTACTGCTGTTTGAGCTAACACAAAGAGACAGCATGTTAAGTACAAACACAGGCCAGACAGGGAGAATGATCTGTGAATTTTAGTACTGACTTGGCTAAATTAGTTTTGTACATTTAAATGTGCATTTCAATATTTGAATAAAACACTGAAGGCGCCCACTAAGATTTCAGTTATTGTTTCAGTATATGAATGCTAATACTTGAAAACATTGTTTCAACTCTTCTGAGATACTTGACTTGTTATTAATTATTTCACAATATGTTATTTAATAACAGTAGGAGTTAAACTTTGAATGCTTTTACTTTCTAATTCCCCTTCCATGTAAACAGCCTGACTTACCAGAAAAGAAAAAATAAACGCCTGGGTTTTGTCCAAGCCTCTCCTCCTACTCCAAGTAGGAGTTAAACTTCGAATGCTTTTACTTTCTAATTCCCCTTCCATGTAAACAGCCTGACTTACCAGAAAGGCAAAAATAAATGCCTGGGTTTTGTTCAAGCCTCTCAAAGATTATCAGGTTGAGATAATTTTAAAATCTGAATCTCTATCCCAAGAGTTTGAAATGAAGGGATTGGAAATACATCATGTTTAGTCTGGGAAGAGACTTGTAGTTTTGGTAGATGTGATTTCAAAAGCATCTCAGGTGCTAGTGAATCCAAAGTTTATCTATTAATTTTTCCACATCTATTTTCTTTTTTTCCACATTAGGTGCTCACCAGATGATGGCCATACTCCTAACTGCACTGATGATGAAAAACATATGATCCAAAGCAATGCATACTGTGGTCTGATCACAGATCCAAATGGTCCTTTCCAGAACTGCCACTCATTAGTCGATCCACAGAGTTATTTTGAAGATTGCCAGTATGATCTCTGTGAACTTCATTTGAACAATGCAGCCCTCTGTGAAAGCCTACAGGCTTATGCAGACGTGTGCCAAGCTGCAGGAGTCCAGCTGGCACCATGGAGAAATGCAACCTTCTGCCGTATGTATCAAAGATTGCTAGAAATTACCACTTGTCAGGAGGGTATAATACGGATTTCCTGAAGACAGAGCATTACAACACTGTTTTGAATTCATCTAACACTGAGAATCTTGACTGAGCAGGCCAAAGCTTTCAGGGTTATATGTAGTTCCTCAGTTTGATTCTTTTGGGAAGACGCTAGTGAAAATAGTTCAGCTGCTTTGAATGAAAGGAAAAAATACCCCCTAATCCATCTTAAAATAGAATTGGAGACATTTCCTTTGAATTTCTCTCTGTAAAGAGAGCAGGACGAAGGAGGAACACATCTGACAAGCTGAGCAGAAGACCTGGGATAAAGGGAGGAGAGTGTTGCTATCACTATCAGTGGAACAGACTTCCATATGTATAGGAGAGTAGGGAGTGCAGACCATTCTTCCCTATTGGATGTGGAGGAAAGCATCAGACTGTCCTGTACAGGCTTAGGCATTCGTGGTTTCAGATGGGAGAGGAGGCAACACAGATAAGCAGCCTGGAATTAAAGGCCAGGACAGAAGTCAAAAGTCTGTGCAATGGAGATTGTAATAATGCTACTGGGGGTGGAGAAGGCAGGGAGAGTAAGGAAGAGATGGAAGAGACAGAAACACGCAGAGGCACGAGACAAAAATATCAAATACTGAAGTAATAGATCGATGTCTGTGCTAGGGAGTAAGCAGGAATAATGACGTTTCTTTTTTGAGTATTGGTAAAGAGTAAATAAAGAACATTTCTCAAGCATTGAGGCATATATTATAGGAAAAAAAATCCATATTACTTTTAGAACAAAATTTAAGTACCATCTGAAATGCCTGAATAGATCTGTTCCCACCAGAAACAAAAAAAGGAAGAGGAAATAGTAATTCAGTGATCCATGTGCCTCCCATGTGTTGAAAGAGGTGGGAAGACTAAAAAGCATGTCTGAAAACATTGGAATTACTGAAGCCTAATTTATTTTCTGACTCTTGTTTCCACATTTGACTTCAGTCTCTATCTGGAGCATTTTCTCGGCTGGGGATGTTACTGAGGCTTTCCCTCCTAGAGGTTCCATGGTTTCTAAGCAGGAGTGAGCTGCCTCTGCATATCTTCTTTCTGCTGACAGAGCTTGCAGGATCTCTCCTCCTTGCCTTGTGCCGATTCCGTTTAACGAACCTGTATATATTTTTATCTTCTGCCAACCTCACCAACTTATCTCCTGTAGATCACCTGGGTCAAATTAAGTGGGAGGATGGGCAGAGAAACTTACACTGTCATTGTATTATCTCTATCTCTTTAGAAAAGCAGGCTAAAGATAGAGTGAGAAAATACGTCATTAAAAATTGTCCCACATCACTTAAATATCTAGAAGCTGAAAAAAACATTGCATGGGAAGTTTCAGTTCTGAGACCTTCTCATCAGAATATGACAGTGTTTAAAACATCTAATTAAAAGGGTAGTTGTATGTCATGCATGTAGCAAAATATAAAAATAGAATAGAGCACTCTACATCCTGATTATTTAACAAACCTTAAAGACCTCAATGAAGTGAGAAAATAAGAATTAAGACATTACAACATGACTGGAATTAAATATCAGAACTATAAACTAAATATAGCACGTCTAGGACAAATAGCTAACATGACACTGATATCTTCTGTCCAATGCGAGAATTCAAGAAGTCATCTTCGTGTCCTAGGAAATGCTCTGTCTGAGTGAAAGCTTAGATAGCCAAACCACAAAAGAAATTCAAGTGTGGTAAGAAAACAAAGCCTGCATGAAAATGCTGCTAATTCCAAGATGTTCACACACATTTCAAAAGAAATAAGAATATAATATTAAACAAAGCCCAATACTTAATTAATTAAAAAATACTAATATATATATTTTTCTTTTATTACACAGCATTGGCGTGTCCAGCCAACAGTCACTACGAGGCCTGTGCTGCAGCCTGCCCTGCCACCTGTGTTAACCCAATAGCTCCCTACAACTGCAGCCTGCCGTGTGTGGAGGGCTGTGTGTGCGACAGCGGGTACCTGCTCTACAACGACCGCTGCGTGCCCAGCCAGCAGTGCGGGTGCTGGCACAATGGGCAGCACTACCCTGTGGGCTCCGAGTTCTGGACGGATGATTCCTGCTCCTCCAAGTGCACGTGTCCCGCACAGGGAAGCAAAGTCCAGTGCTTCAATGCCTCCTGCCCCGCGGGCCTGTACTGCGGGGTGCAGGACGGGAAACCTGTGTGCCTCGAACAATCCTACGGCATCTGCCACGTCCACGGGGACCCCCACTACAAAACCTTTGACAAGGTGACGCACAACTTCATGGGCAACTGCACCTACACGCTGGCCAAAGTGTGCTCCAACACCACCTCCCTGCCCTACTTCAACGTGGAGGCCAAGAACGAGCACCGTGGCAGCACCCGAGTGTCCTACGTGCGCGAAGTCGCGGTTGAGGTGTACGGACAGCGCATTGTCATCCTCAAGCAGCAGAAGAGCCAAGTGCTGGTAGGCAGTGGGGCTGGCATGAGCATTGCACAGCTGCAAGGCAGGGCTGGCTTCTCCTGGCAGGGCCTGGCGTGTAACAGATGCCACCATCGTCCCAGGCGTGGATGGGCTCCTCTGAAGGCATTGGGTGGCTTTGTTTTCCCTTTTGGGAGGGGCTGGAGGAGGAAGAGGCAAATGGGGAACACAGGCCATGTTGAGTGGAGTGCAGAACACAGCACACAGCTCTGCGAGCCCCGGGAGTGTTGGGGTGTCAGGACATCCCAGGCAGCTGTTTGCCGTGCCTGGGCTGGCAGCTGCTCTCCCTGGGCAGGAGCAGCCAGGGAGGCCGGGGACAGGCTCGGGGCCCATTGTGGTGTGTGTCCCGTAGGTGAACAACGTGCGCCAGACGTTGCCGGTGAGTGCAGCGGGAGGGGCCGTCACGGTGAGCAAGAGCGGTCGCTACATCGTCCTGGAGACAGACTTCAGCCTCAGAGTGTCCTACGACACTGACCACTCAGTGGAGGTGAAGGTGCCCACCACCTACTTCAACCTGACCTGTGGCATGTGTGGGAACTTCAACAACCACAGAGACGATGAATACATGATGCCCAACGGGCAGCAAGCCGCAGACTCCAATGCGCTGGGAGAGAGCTGGCAGGTCGCAGACAGTGACCCTTCCTGCGGTGTCCCAGTCCCCTCCCCACCCTGCAGTGCAGAAGAGGAGAAGCTCTACCAGTCCGACCAGTTCTGTGGCATACTGACCACCAGGCCTAGCTCTTTTGAGAGTTGCCACGGCGTGATCAACCCCCAGGACTACTTTGACACCTGCTTGTATGACCTGTGTGCCCTGAACGGTGGCCAGGAGTTCCTGTGTGCTGCTCTGGAGGCCTATGCTGACGCGTGCCAGGCAGCTGGTGTGACTTTGCTTCCCTGGAGGAATGCTACCTTCTGCTGTGAGTACCTACCTTGCCATTGCCAAAAGGGGAAAGGGCCACACCCTGTGCTCTGAACGTCTGGCCAAAGTGAGTCTTTGGTCTTCCCCTTCCCACAAGGCTGTCCATGGTTGAAGTCTTGCTGGTCCTAATTTTCCCCTTCCCATTGCAGCCCCGCAGTGTCCCCCCAACAGCTACTATGACCCCTGCATGACCGGCTGTCCTGCCACCTGTGTTGACCGAGAAGCCCCACAGAACTGCTCCAAGCCTTGTGTGGAGGGCTGTGCATGTAGCTCTGGCTTCCTCCTGAGTGGAGACACCTGTGTGTCCGAGGCCAACTGTGGCTGCCTCTTTGAGGGCAACTACTACACTGTGAGTGAAAACCCTGCCCTGGTTTGCACCCCTGCCAGAGCACTCCCCTGCCTGTACCTTCCTGCCTCATGTGCTGAGGTTTGGTGTTTCCTCGCCTGCAGGAAGGTGAATACTCAGTGAATGAGAACTGCACTCGCCAGTGCCGGTGTGAAGCCAAAGGCCAGATGGTTTGCTCTGCCTTGTCCTGTGGCGAGGACGAGGTCTGCAAGATCCAGGATGGCCAGAGGGGCTGTTACCCAGCCAGCACTGACATCTGCCACATCTACGGGGACCCACATTACAGCACCTTTGATGGGAAGCTCCACCACTTCCAGGGCTCCTGCAACTACACGGTGGTGACGGGCTGTGACAACTCCTCCATTGGGTTCAGTGTCACCACTCGCAACAAACATCGCGGCAGCCAGAGCTGGACAGCTCTGGACTCTGTGGCACTGTCCCTCGACGGCCTCCACATCGCACTGCGCGAGCGCAAGGCAGTCTACGTAAGCATCTCATTTTTACATCTGGGAACAACAGATGCCCTGGACACCCTTAAATACCCCTCTGTCCCCATGGAGAGCTTGCTATTCCCTGAGCCGGCTGCCTGATCACAGAAGAACATGGCAGGCCTCTGAGAGGGGCAGATACAGCTCCTCGTGCAGACGCAGATTCCTGCTTACCTTCTTGAGCTTTCGGTGTCCCATCTGTACAGTTGCTGCTGCCCTCATAGGTCTGGGCAGGGTTTCTCACGCCAGCAGTGCTTCTGGCTCACTGGCACTGGCACTCCCCCAGCTCGGAACAGTGACCTCTCAGTGGAGGGCACCTCTTTATGCTTCTGTCTCCCTCTGTCCCCCTTCTCCAGATCAACGGTGCTCCAGTCTCCCTGCCTGCTTCTCCTGCCCCCGGTGTGACCATTTCCCTGAGCGGCTCCTACGTGCGAGTTTCTACCGAGCTGGGCCTGCAGCTGCAGTTCAATGGGGACCATGAGCTCCTGGTGAAGGTGTCTGAGAAGTACAAGGGCAAACTCTGTGGACTGTGTGGGACGTACACTGGGAGCCAGCAGGACGACTTCATGCGACCTGATGGGGTGGTTGTGCCTGACTTCAATGACTTTGGAGCCAGCTGGATGGTGCCGGATGATGAGTGGCCGTGAGTCCTTGTTCCATCATGCGGATGAAGGACAGAAGAGAGTGTAGGAGAGGGGAGCTATGAGGGGCATCAAGACGGAGGGCTGCTGATGGCAAGCATGGGGCAAGGGAGGAGAGGCAGATTCCTAACCCCAGGGAGAGTGGGCAAAGCCTGGGCAGGATGCTTTAGCTAAGCTGTTTGGAGCGCAACTGCCTCAGTCATTTGTTTCTGTCCACCTGAAACCAGGGATGGCAATGATGCCTGTGGGCCATGTGCTTCACCCTTTCAAGTGACAGCCATGGGTGCCTGTCTTAGTGAGGGAGCTGGACTGCAGAAGCTGAGGTTTTGGCTGGGGAGGAGGTCAGAAAATGCAGTGGCTGCTGTCAACAGGCTGCAGGGAACTCAGGGCTGTCTGTCTGCTTTGTAGGTGTGACCCATCCATCAGCCCACCTGCATCCTGCTCCCCTGATGAAGAGGAGGCAGCTAGCAAGCAGTGTTCAATCCTCACACAGCTCAGTGGCCCGTTCCAGCCTTGCCATGCAGTTCTGCCACCCAAGACATACTTTGAGAGCTGTGTCTATGACCAGTGTGCCACAGGTGGCAGCACAGAGCAGCTCTGCAATGACCTGGGGGCCTACGCTGCAGCCTGTGCTGAGGCAGGCATTGCTCTGGGAGACTGGAGTGCTGGCACTGTCTGTGGTAAGGCTTCTGTCAACATCCTTTGATTTCCTTGAATCTCAGAGACAAGGAGTGGGGCAGTTCTGGTGGAGGTTTCCCCACGTTGCACCCAACCAACCACTTTGCTAGGCTAGCCCTTGCGTGGAGAGACTCTTCCGGGAAAGTGGAATCCCTGTCCTGCACTTCCTTTGCAATGGTGTGGGGAGTTTTTGGGAGGTGTGCAACATCCCCATTTGGGAACAAATCCCCTTTATTAATCATACCTTCTCCACTTCTGTTTCACTCTGTTTGATCCACCAGCTCCTACAACCTCGCCCCCCTTGCCAGGCACTACAACGC
>VZRR01007173.1:4490-28223 GCA_013398015.1 Oreocharis arfaki | reverse complement strand
GTGGCCTCCTCTGGAATTGCTCCAACATCTCCACGCCCTTCTGCTGTTGGATCCCAGAGCTGGATGCAGAATTCCAGCTGGGATCTCACCCGAGCGGGGCAGAGGGGCAGAATTCCCACCTTTCTTGCCGCCCACGCCACGGGATGAGCCCAGGACACGTTGATGGAGCAGGAACCCATTCCCAAAGCACCGTGAGGGGTTAACAGGGATCGAGGGATGGATTTCAACCTCCCTGGGATTTGCTGCAGGAACAGGGGCGGGATCAGCAGCTCCCAGGGGGAATTCTCACATCGGATCCAATTCCTCCGTCGGATCCAGCACGGACACTGGAGGTCACTTAATCCTTCGTGTTCTCCACCCACACATTCCCCGTTCCCGGTGCTTGGGCCTGGCAGGTGTATTATGGGATGCAAAGCCGCTGGATCCGGTGGGAGGAGGGCTGGACTCTCAAAGAGAAAGGTTTAATCCCTGAAAATCTGCTGGAGGAATTCGGCCCTGGGCTGGGTTTGGCTGAGGGAGGGTTGCATGTCCTTGGAACTCCAGGAATTCCAGGTCTTGGCCTTTCCAGGGCTTTGGACTGAGCGGATCCCAGGTCTCGGAGCTTTAAAAATTAAACCAAAATTTTGAAAATTCGGATTTTTAGATCCACTAGAGGGAGCAGAAATTCCTGCTGGCTGGAATTTCCACCTGCATCCTTGGAGGTGGTAGGGATGAGTCCCATCGGCTCAGCTAAATCACGGCTGCATCCCTCTCTTGATCCTCATATCCTGGCTGGAAAAAAAATCACATTCCCTCATTTTCCCCATCCTGGGAGTGTCCAAGGCCAGGTTGGACGGGGCTTGGAGCAAGCTGGGGTAGTGGAAGGTGTCCCTGCCCATGGAAAGGGCTGGAACTGGATGACCATGAAGGTCCTTTCCAACCCAAACCATTCCATGATTCCACGAGTGTTTTCCCAGATCCTGGTTGCGTTTCTCACAGAAGATCCGCAGCTGGAAAGGAGCTCCGGAGGTTTCCTGGTGGAACCCCTCAGTCCAAGTTTCATCCCATGAAGTCTTATTTAAACATTTCTGGATAAGCTCAGCTCATCTGATCGGAAAAGGGAATTTGGGATAAATGGGAAAGGTTTTATTGGAATTCACACCTGGAGCTTCCCTTCAAATTTCGGATTTAAGAACCAGACCACCTCCAGGTTTGGCTGGAGATGCTGGAGGTTGCTCCCAGTCCATTCCTCACATCCATGGGGACGTTCCATCCCACCCGTGCGGGTCAGGCATGCGTCAGCCCTTGGAATCCACAGGGAATTTGCTGTTGCCAAGCACCTGGATCCCGCCGGAATCGCCTCGCGCTTCCGCGGTGAGGTGGGGTTTGTTCTAATTAGCAGCTCGGGAATCAACCCTGGGATCTCAACAGCAGCTTTGTCCTGGTGGTCAGCAGAGCCTTCCCAGCAGGATATTCCGGACTTTCCCTGGAGCTTTCCATGCTTGTCTTAAAAAGGTGGCTTTTCTCTGGAGCGTGACTTGACAGCCGTGAAATCTCGGAGCGGGAACATCGGCCGGATTTTGTGTCGGGTCACTGGGATTTTCCACGCTGTCGGGAGGTGGCTGAGGTTATTGGTCCATGCAGGGCTTGAAATCCTTGGAGAAGGTGTCAGGCAGGGAGAGAGAAGCCTTTTCCATGGAAAACTCGGCTCTGCCACTGCTTCTCCAAGGAGGAATTTCAAATGGAAGCTTGAAGGACGAGGAAGTGGATCTTTGACCGTCAGGAGAGTTTTCCTTGGACTGAAACACGGGAATCTTGGAATATGAGAGACCCAAATCCCATCTGCTGGGAAATTGTGCCCAAGTTATTCCTCAGGATTCCCACTTTTTTCTGCACGCCCCGATTCCAAAGGCACCAGGATCTCAGAGAAGATAAAATGAAGCATTTAAATCTTCCTGGATTAAGTGTGGCTGAGCTGGAATATCCGAGGGGGATTCCCTTAAAATCCAATCCCTGGAATACGCCCGCTGGAGCTCTCTGGGATCAAATCCCGCCTGCAGGCAGCAGCCGTTCCCTGGCTCCAAATGATCCCAGAAAAGCAGCACTGTGGAACGAAAGATGCCTCAAATCTCTAAAATACCCAATTTGAGTGCCCCACGATTTTTTTCCTTGGATTTCTCTCCATTCATTTCCTTTCCCGGAAGGCGTTGGGAAGAACCTGCCGTGCCCAGGTTTGGAAAACAGGTGGATCCGTGACGTAAATCTCCGCAGCATCTGCTGCCCGAGGGTTCTCCAGGTCCCTGCAGGGATTCCCAGGCTTCCTCCAAGATGAGTCTCCGGTGGGAAGAGAAACCGAGGACTTGCTCCGGAAAACGGCGCGGAAGGACCGTGGCGCGGAGCAGATCCTCAAGGCCTTCCTTCCCAATGTCCTGCCTCCAGGAGGAGCTTGAGGCTTGGAATTCCAGGTTTTTCTTCACCCGAATGTTGGGTTTTCCAAGGGCTGGATGACGTCTTGTGGTGTGAGGAAGGAGCTGGGAATGTCCAGCCTGGAGAAGGGAAGGATCCAGGGAGACCTCAGAGCCCCTTCCAGTGCCTCAAGGGGCTCCAGGAGAGCTGGAGAGGGACTTGGGACAAGGGATGGAGGGACAGGACACAGGGAATGGCTTCCCACTGCCAGAGGGCAGGGATAGATGGGATTTGGGAAGGAATTCTTCCTTGTGAGGGTGGTGGGGCACTGGAGTGGAATTCCCGGAGAATCTGTGGCTGCCCCATCCCTGGAATTGTCCAAAGCCAGGTTGGAACATCCTGGGATAATGGGACCTGTCCTTGCCCATGGCAGGGGTTGGAAGTGGATGGGATTTTCCCTTCCAACCCAAACCATGGGTTTGATCACTTGGTGAACCTCTTCCATGAAATTTCCATGGGATTTCCATGATTTGACAAAGTTTTTGCTCCACTACTGGAGCAAAAAAACAAAAAAGGAGGGAGTTTTGAAAGCCTGGAATTGCTGATCCTCTTGAAACTTCCAGATGGATCTGGATCAACCCTAAAAAACTGCGTCATCCATCCCATCCCTTAAGGAAAAAGAGGAATTTCTCCATCTTGCCAGTGCCCGGCACTGTGAGAACCTCATCCCATTCCCAGACCACAGCATTCCACTGCAAATCCTTCTCTTCCCCATGTTCTATCCATGGGGTGGATGGGCAGAGCAGGAATTCGGGGCACCGGTGTCTCCCTGGCTCTGGTGGCCGGGAAAATCACCTTGGGCTCCTTCCTGCCCTTGGAGCAGGCTCCAAGGAATCCCAATCCCTGCTGCCAGCTCAGGGAAGGGAATGTTGGAGGAAATTGTTGGAATTTTTGAAATTCAGACTTTTTTTTCCCCCCAACCTCATCCCTGCTTTTTTCCAGTTCAATCCCCCTGGGACGACTTCCACGAAATCCCAGGTTGCTCCAAGCTCCATCCAACCTGGCCTTGGACACTTCCAGGGATGGGGCAGCCACAGCTTCTCTGGGAATTCCATTCCAGTGTTTGTTTGCTTTGCTCTTTCCTTTCCCGTTTTCACCTCTGTTGGACTCGCACAATCCAAGGATTCGTGTCCTCAGGACATGGAATTATCTCCTCTTTCCACCCTTACGGAATCCATGGCAAGGAGCTGAATCCATCCCAGCTGAGTTGTCCTGAAGATTTTTTTCATTTAAAGATCACCAGGAGATTCCCCAGCTTCAGGCTCTTCCCCTGGTTCCACGAGAGCCTAAATTTCCCAAACCATCAGGCAGGATCCCAAATTCAGTCTTCCCATGGTTTTTTTGTCTTGTTTTATCCCAGGTTTTGATTTATTCCCACCCATTTGATGTCAAAAACCCAGCTCCGAGTGACGTTGGATATCCCTGTCCGTGGCAGAGGAGTTGGAATTCTGTGGTCTTTGAGGTCCCTTCCAATGGTTTGGGTTGCTCCAAACCCCATCCAGCTTGGCCTTGGACACTTCCAGGGGTGGGGCATTGCCGGAGCGTGACGGATGTCTTCGATAGGATCTCCCAGCATTCCCAGATTTATCCAAATATTTGATTTCTCCCACGGGAGATTTTCCTACTCAACAATTCCTTCGGCTTCAACTTCCCTCCCCTTTTCCCAATACTGGGGGTGCTTCAACAGTGCCAGGTCTCATCCCACCCATCCGGGTGAGTTTTGCATGGAATTGTTAAGGTTGGAAAAGACTTCCAAGATCCTCGAGTCCGTTTTCCAGGCTCAACGGCTGCCAGGGGGTTCCTTCCTTAAATCCAATTCCTCACCGTGATCCTTGAGTTTATTGCGACCACGAAGCTCTTGGCGGATGAACCCTCCAAGGAAACGCACGGATATTTGGGGATAACCAGTGGAAAACACATTCCCAGCATAAACCAAACAAGATTTACCTCCCCTTCCTCATTCCATCCTCAAATATTTCCCAGAAAAATGCTCATATCCGGCATTTCTTGCTCCGAGCCGAGGTGGAAATCGGGGGCCAAGCTCCGGCTCCTGTTGCTTTTTAATATCCTTTCCTTGAATTCCCCGCTTCCCGTTGCGAAACGCGGCTCCGGATTAGACGGATATTTGCCTAATTCCTCCGAGCGCTTGCGTCGGTGGCCGGCCCCAAAATTCCGGTTACGTAACTCCAAAGAAAACCATCTTTGAAGTTTTATTGGAAGCGGGGGCTGTAATTAAGAGTATGAAGCCTTGCAGGGCCGTGATTAGAGCCGCGGATTAGGAGCCAGGATTTCATTTCTATTCCTGGCTTTGCCATGGAGCTGAGCTATTTCAGGCCACTCACTTTCCCTGATTTTTGAAAAGCTGCGGAATGGTGCCACTTCCTGTTCCAGGCGGGGAAAAAAACTCCTGGATTTATGGATTTTTAAAAAAAAAAATTCGTTCGGTTTCGTTGTTGTGCCAGAGGTTCCCGGGATGAAGCTGCCAGGAATAAATTTGTGTCTGTGCTGGAGGCTTTGTAATCCATGGTTTAGGGAAAATTATCAAGGGAAAATCAATTTTATTAATGGAAAATCACCCTTATTAATGAAAAATCATATTTAGTAGTAAAAAATCCTCTATTTCATTGGAAAATCACCTTTATTCATGGAAAATCATCTTTATTGATGGAAGATCACCTTAATTATTGGAAAATCACCTTTTTCATTGGAAAATCACCTTTATTCATGAAAAATCACCTTTATTGATGGAAATTCACTTTTATTCGTGCAAAATCATCTTTATTAATGGAAAAACACCTTTATTAGTGGAAAATCACCTTTTCTATTGGAAAATCGCCTTTATCCATGGAAAGTCATCTTTATTAATGGAAAATCACCTGTTTTATTGGAAAATCACACTTACTAATGGAAAATCACCTTTTTCATTGGAAAATCACCTTTATTCATGGAAAATCATCTTTTTTTATTGGAAAATCCCCTTTCTTCATGGAAAATCGACTTCAAAGTGTCCCGGAAAGGCTTTGGGTGTATCCCTCATCTTTGTGTCCAAGTTGGGAGATTGGAATCCAGACAGGGACACGACTTGATGGATAAAAACTGGATCGTCCGGCTCGGAGGGTGGTGGTGAAGGTTTCATTCCCAATCCAATGGTTGGCTCCTCCCAGGCCCATCCCGGCTCCTCTCCCGATCCATATCCTTATCAATAATCTGCGGAGCAGACAGGAGTCACCCCGGTCTCCAGGCAGGCTTGAGGGCAGGGCTGGAGCTCAGAGGGATCCTATGGATTGAGGACAGGTTGGGAAGAACTTCCTGAAGCTCAGCAAGGCCAGGAGTAGCCATGGGATGGACAAATGGGTGGCCGCTCAAGGATTTAGGAATTCTGGGAAGCGTTATCCCAAGTGCAGGTGAGCAAGGGAAGTTGGGAACACCTCGGTAGGTCCAGGGAAGATTTCATCCTCGTTTGAGCACAACTGGGCAACCTCAGGTCGTTAGGGGTTATCAGAAACCTGAAAAACCTGGGAGAATCCAGCGGGGAATCGTCAGGCTGGAGCACAGGAAGTGTGAGGAGAAAATGAGGGAGCTGGGCTGGCTTTGCCTGGAGAGGGATTCTGGGGAGACCTCAGGATATTTTTCCAAGACCAAAGCTGGGTTTCCAAACTGTTCGGGTTTTTGGTTAGAACTGGTTTTACTTCCTGTGATCAGCTCGGTGTGATTTTATCCATCAGGATTTCTGGGATGCAATCCAGTGCCTGTAGCCCCCTGTTTGTGGAAGCCGTTGATGCCCACTTTGGAACCTAATTCGGGTTGAGCTTTCCAGATGATCCCGGTTGTTCCGGCTTGGCCAAGGCCAGTTTGGGTGGGAATGTCCAGCTTGAGGACACAAGCTGGGCCAAAGTGGACATTGCAGGAAGGACCGTAAACGTGGAATGGTTTGGGTTGGAAGTGACCTCAAAACCATCCAGTTCCACCCCCTTTCCATGGGCAGGGCCGTGTTCCACTATCCCAGGTTGCTCCAAGCTCCGTCCAACCTGGCCTTGAATATTCCAGGGATGGAGCATCCACAGATTCTCCCGTGCCGGTGTTTCACCACCCTCATTGTAAAATTCCTCCTTTAATCCAATGGATCTGTTAGTCAAGCAAAATCCGTACGGATTTGGCTTGAAAACCTTGGAAAAACAGCTGGAGGGGGGCAGGCAAAGGGTTGGGGCCACGCTTCGTCGCATCCCTGCCCGTGGGAAGCCGGGATAGCAGGAATCCAGCAGCGCCGCTGCTTAAATATTAACCAGGAATTAACTGGGAATCCTGCTCCAGGCTCTCCAGCCAATTCCACGCCCGCTGCTTCCAGAGGCTGCTCATTAACGTTGAAACCTCAGCCGGTGGTTTTTAATGATTCCCAAAAACTCAGCTCATCCCGGAAAAGCAAGCGCAGCCGGCTCGGCCACCCCTGGGAATGTGCAGCCACCGCTCCGTCCTCCCGCGGATCCCTGCGGAGATTCCCTGCCCGGCTCCCACCACTCTGCCTCCAGTCCAAATCTTTGGGATGGATTCGCTCATCCATCAGCTCCGTCTGCACAGAAACCTCGTCGGAGATGGTCCGGAGGAGGCCTGGAGTTCCTTTGGACGGGGATAATTAATGCTGATGTGAAATGGAACAGCGGGAGAAAGGATGGATGGGAACCAAGCCATGTCTCTGATGGATTTGGAAGATCTTGGAACTCCAAAAAGCTCCAAGAAAAACCACCCGTCCTCGGGCTCGGCCGAAATAAGGGATGGAGGAGCACGCGGAGCTTGATCCTGGCGCCTGGAATCAACACCAGAGATCTGGAGGAGTGGGAATTCCCTTCTGGAGGGGCGTGGACCTCGCTGATGGCAGTGGGAGGAGCTGTTGGTCCATCCCACGAGGCCGCGGGGAATTCCTGTGTCCACTGGGTTTCACGGCCCCGTTTTGGCAGTGACCTGGTTCTGGGGGAGTTTTTAGAAGGAAAAACTGATATTCCCACCAGATTTTCCCCTGGGATGCTGCTGTGTGGGGTGGGGGGTGGACTGCTGGGAAGCAGATCCATAGGGAAGGACTTTAAACAACTCCTGAACTCTCCTGGAATCCTGGAATGGTTTGGAAGGGACCTTAAAGCCCGTCCTGTTCCACCCCCTGCCATGGGCAGAGACACATCCCACTATCCCAGGTTGCTCCAAGCCCCGTCCAACCTGGCCTTGGACGCTTCCAGGGATGGATCTGGGATCCATCTGAATTCCACCATGGATCTGGGTACAGCACATGGATCAGAGGTGATTCCTTTCTCTTTGGAATGCTGGAGGAGGAGAAGGAAATCCATTCACATGCACCAGAGAGGAAAAAGGGATTAAGCAATTCCACGCAGTCATAATTCCAGGGCTAAATCCCATTAAAATTAGCATTGACAGAAGCTTAATTTTATTGCCTCTTGCTCGACTAAAATTTTTGAGCTTTATCCTATTAGGAAGATTTGTTTCTTTTCCCTCTTTTTTTTCTCCCAAAACCAACATCGAATCCGAATTTTATTAACGTGGGAGTCTTAACATGGACACGGTGTTGGGGGGAGGAGTTTAAGGCTGTTTTCTTGGAAAACTGCTCGGAATAAAGTTATTTCTCCAGATGTTTTCTGATTATTTGCTCCGTGTTTTCCAAACGGGACCGATTCCGAGCACATTCCCGCCGGGAATGGCTGTTAAGGCAAAAATAAACCTTTTTCTGAGCTCATTCGCAGTGAGGATGGATAATATTGGAAAGACAATGATCAATACCCGGTTTTGTGCCTTTTTGGGAAGCGTTGGAGGGTCTTGGCGTGGATTCACGGCCACTGGAAAAGCGTGGAGCCAAAAACATGGATCAAGAGTGGGTCTGATCCTACAGGAGAAGCTTTAAGTTCTTCTTAAATCCCACAAAATCTTTCTTGGACTCCGAGTCCACGTTGAATTCCCAAGTCCTCACTGAACCCCACCAAGTCCAAAAATCAGCTTGGAAATTCCATCCTGCGCTTCCAGATGGTTTTTTTCCATGTTTTTCCAAGTATGGTGTCTCTTGGAGTGGGTTGGTGGTGTGACCTTCTCCATCTTCTGGGAACGAGAGCTCTTCAGGCTCAGATTTAGATGAAAATGTGGCAAAAAGGGGTTTTTGGGGGAATTGCCTCTTCCCACTTTGGCTCTGACCATCCAAGGTTGTAGAGGAGTGGGATCGGCATCAAGGCACTCGGGAAGGACCATGGGTGGGATGGAGCTGGGAGATGTTTGGGATCTGCTCAGATGTTTTATGGGAAAATTTGGTCTTTGAAGGGTTGGACAAGCAGGTTCTGGGAGCAGATCCAGGACAGGTGGAGCCCATCCCGATGGGATTAGTCTCCATTAAACCTAAAGGAGACCTTGACGTTGCCCTTGATAATTCCCTGTTCACCATTCCTGTTTTCCAGTTCGTCGCCTTCCGGAGTGTTTGAGAAGGAATACGATATTTATCGGGATTACAGCGCGGAAGGACAACTCCTCCACTACAGGTAGCTGGAATTTCCCTCTGGGATTGGGGTTGGGATGTGTGGCAGCTGGGAATAATGGGGCATGTTGCCTTCTGGTCCTTGTGGAACTCCAAAAGTCCTCAAGGAACCCCAAAAGTCCTTCTTGAATCCGACCAAGTCCTTCTTGGACCCCAAATCCTCATTGAACGCCCAAAATTTTCATTGAACCTCACCAAGTCCTTCTTGAGCCCCAGAAATCCTCACTGAACTCCCAAAAACCTCATTGAATCCCAAAAGTCCTTCTCGAACCCCTCCAAGTCCTTCTTGAATCCCCCAAGTCCTCAATGAACCCCAAAAGTCCCCATTGAACCCCATCAGGTCCTTGTCAAACCCCAGAACTCCAAGACGAGGATAAGACCGGATTTTGGGGATTTATGGAGTCACTCCCTGCCTGCTCGCTCCAGATTTTGGTAAACCCCCAATTCCTGGATTTTTTTCTGGAGTTGGGGCAGAGTTGAAGCACCTCCAGCTCTTCCTTTGCTTTCCATGCTGGAAATGGTGACCGGGAAGGGCGCGATGCTCCTCATCCCTTTTCCCGGCACGTGTTCAACACATTCCCGTGTTTTTTCTGCAATTGGGGGTGAGTTGAAGCACCTCCAGCTCTTCCTTTGCTTTCCATGCTGGAAATGGTGACCGGGAAGGGCACGGTGCTCCTCATCCCTTTTCCTGGCACATTTTCCTGCTGTTCCAAGCTGGCCAGCCCCATGTGCCGTGATCTCCATCCCGATCCAAGACACGTGCGGGTGGAAAATCCCCCGGCAGCGCTGGCCACGTTCCATCCCTGTAATTCACTGCTGCCGAGTGACCTCCCGGGAGCATCGGAATTAATTGCCACTTAAGGAAGAGAGGGAAGAAAATTCCGAGCTTTCCGAGAGGGAACGCCAACAGGGCGACGGGATCGGGTTTTTATCCTCGCCAGCCGAACGTTCTCCTTGAGCGCGGAGGGGAATCCATGGACAACCTGATGCCATCCACGAGCCGGGTGGATGCAATTCCCAGGAAGCGAGGAAGAGTGGGATGGGGCGAGATTTGGGAAGCGTGGAGCTGTTTGGGTGGGAAACAGGGATTCGCAGGGGCCTCCTGTTTGGCATCGGATTGGCAGCGGGAGCCGAGCCAGAATCCGGCGGGATTTGCCGGTGATGGGGACGGGGACAACGCGGATTTGGGCTGGTGGCCGTGGCCGCCCGGGCAATTAAAAGCTTCGGTGTCACTGCACTCGTGAGCTCAGCTGTGCCGCAGGAGGTGCCGCCGTCTTCCCAATCCCATAAAAACCCACGGAGCAGCAGCCCTCGCCGCCCTGCCCCCAGCCGCCGCCAGCCAAGGAGCTAATTAGCAGCTTTGCTTAATTAGCTGTGAGTGGACTTCCTTCTGGAAGAACGAGTCTCAGGGAGCCGGCAGAGCTCCACGGGGTGGGATTTTGGTTTAACCCCGTGAGTGTCGGGAGCTGGAATCGGAGTTCTTGATGAATTCCTGTGAATGGGATTAATTATAAGGGGGAAAATTATTCATGGAATCATGGAATGGTTCGGGTGGGAAGGGACCTGAAAGATCATCCAGTCCCACCCTCTGCCATGGGCAGGGACACCTTCCACTACCCCAGGTTGCTCCACGCCCTGGCCAACCTGGCCTTGGACACTTGCGGGGATGGGAAGGGTGGTGCTCCAGGACCTTCAGACAAGGACTTGGGGGGGTCTCCGGTTGTCCCACGGGCTCATGCCAACATGGAGATGGCAAATTTGGAGCAGGATGGAATCCAAAGACTCCTCATGGAGTAGGATGAGCCCTCAAACGCTTCCACTGGAGCTGCCACAGCTCCCTCAGGTCCATCCGCTTCCAAACACTGTTGGTGAAATGATCCTGAAGGTTCCAGGATCAGCTGGACAATCAGGTCTGCAACCCAACAGCCTTCTCAGGCCATTCCAACCTTTTTCTCCTCAAGCCTGGCATTAATTCCAGAGGTTTTCCTCTGGAAAATGGCAGAGGGACACAGGATTGAGTCCCACAACACATCCACGGTTCTCTGGTGGATGGGAAAGCTTGCTGAGACCCAGGTCATGGCTTCCTGCCTTCTTCCATCCCCTGTGGCCGGGAAAGGAGAAACTGGAGAACTCCCAGATGTTGGGACAAAATGTGGGATCAAGGTGGCTCGTGAGGAGAAGCCGGATATTGACTGAGAGATCCCATGGGATTCAGCTGGGAGAACACCCTCATCCATGGAATCATCATCACCTCCAGGTGCAGCTCTGGAGCGCCCCAGGAGCTGCAGCAGCGTCCTCGGGAGCAGGGAAGGATTTTTCCGCTTCCTTGACAGCCCTGGCTTGGAGCTCCCGGCCAACAATTCCTGTGGGAGATTTTTCCAGTATAATGAAGATTAGTGGGTGTCATTAAGAGGATGACGCCGTGCTCCATCTGCCTGGAAGGCTTTTGTCGGGAAGCCCTGGAATCCCAAATCCTGTCATTCGGTCAATTATGATCCCTGCCCTTAACCCTTTCCCTCTTCATTCCCTCTGGATTTGGGGTCCCTGGAGTTGCTTCACGTCTTTGTTCTCTTGAGGGAGTTGGAACTCTGCTAATCCAAAATCAGTCTTCCCATCGAGAAATCCGCTTGTTTGTGGGAGAAATCCCAAATTTCTGTCTTTATCCCACGGTTGTGTTGGCCAGACAATGGATGGAAGGTCCAAGGCTGCTCGAGCTGGACTTCAGACCAAAAATCTTCAGCATCAAGGACCACCTTCTCTCTTTCTCCTCCCCGACAGCAGTGATGGCACCAAAGTGATCCAAAGCTGTGGTGAATCCCTCATTCCAGGCTTTGGAGCTGGAGAAGGTGCCTTGTTGTGTTCCAGCTCTTTGGTGGAGAGCCGGGGTGTCCAATCCATGAGCAGGGAGAATCCCGGTTCTTCCGTGGGTGTTTTAGGAGAGCAAGATCACGGCTGCTTCACCTGCATGGGATCCTCGGCTCGGTCTTCCTCAAGTTCTCCTGGACCTCCACATCCAGGAATGTTTAAAGAAGTCTTTGATCTTCTTGTGGTCAACAGGAATTACTTCATAGCAAGAAATTAGGGAAATAAGGAGAGAATTGGGGTTGGCTCCCAAAAATCCTGGCACCAGCTTTCAGAGCTCCACAGAACCTTGTGTGGAGGCACCTGAGGTGGTTTTGGAGGTGGGTTGGTGTCTGCCGGGGTTCAGGAGGTGGTCATGGTGGTGGGGCCACCTCTGTTTTGGGGGACAGCTGTAATTTGCCAAAAATTTGTAATTTTCTAGCTGTCTTCGCCTCTTGGCTCTCATGGGGCTTGCTGGATTCATCCTCCATGGCTGGAAGTTCAGTGTCCAAATGGTTCACTGTCCAAATCCTGCCCTGGCCACGTTCAGCCCTTCTCCATCTGGAGTTGTTGTCCTGGTGCCACATGGATGCAGGGAATGGGTGGGATCTGGCCAAGAGTTGTGTGAATCCAGGCCCAAAGTTCAGGAAGAGACTTGTAGGAGATTTGGAGAAACCTGGGGAGGAGGTGAGGAACCACCACACCGGATTTTGAGATCGATTCTGACCGAGAGTTAATAAATGTGACCAGTCCTGATTTTTAGAGGTCGATCTGTTCCCTGATTCCCTTGGAAGTGAGGAAGAGAAGCTGAACTGACACCAGTGATTCCCTGGGATGGAAATCCCATCTTTTGGAAGAAAAGGGATGAGGGCTGATGGTTGTTCTTGGGGTTATCGCTGTGGTGGGACCTCCTGGGCTGGGCCCTCTGCCCAAGCCCTGTCCAGCCTGGCCTTGAACATTTCCAGAATGGAGCAGCCACAGCTTGTCTGGGAATTCCATTCCAGCCCCTCACCACCCTCACAGCCAAGAATTCCTTCCCAATATCCCACCTAACCCTTCCCTCGGGCAGTGGGAAGCTGTGTCCTGTCAGGGATGAATGATTCCGGCTGGAGATACCAAGAGGATGAAGGGCTTTGGCGCAGGGAATGAACTCCGGGGAACGTGGAATCCACTCGGAATAGGCAAGAGCTAAAAAATCACCATTTTTGGAACTCTTTGTCGCATTCCCGCAGCCAGCGGGAGCAGATTCCCTATTGATCAGCTATTTTGGGAAATGTCACTTCTGGTCTCTTTGTACTTCCCAGCTGATTCCTCATAGTGATAAAGGCTCTTCTGTGCTCCTTTCCCAGCATTCCCTCCTCCCTCTCCAATCTGGAAAGATCTCCTCTTGTTTTCGGTGACATTTGGATTTCAGGAAAGAGGCTATTTCGGGGAATTGCTTTAATTGGGATGAGCAGCCCCGATTGGCTGCCGGGAATGTGACGTTCCTGCAGGTGTCCGTGTCCTCCGTGCCCGGCTCGACTTCCAGGATGGGTTGTGTTGGTCTCGTGCTTCCTCCTGGTGGGTTCCTGGTGGGATTGATCTCAGAGGGGCTCACTGGAGAACCCCTGGCCATCATGGATGTCCCAAACCAAGAGGACACGGTAGGTGGTGTGGCCTGGGGAAGGTCCACCCCAGGCTGACCTTCAGCAAGGTCAGCTTGACCTTCAGCCAAGTGACTCATCAGGAACAGCTGTCCAAGTTAATTTTGGTGTTTCCTCATCATCTACATCCCATAAAATCCTTTGGTTTTGGATTCATGGCCTCCAACGTCCCGACCTGACCATCCCACCCATGCAGCGTTCAAGCAGCTGCCGGAAAACGGCAAAAATCCATCCTCCCGGCCCTGCTTCTCCTAAAAAAAGTGGGAATGGGATGGCGAGGGATGGGATGGGTCATTTTCTCCCTCTAGTCTTGATCAACTTCTGCTGCTGTTAATTAGAGCCGATGCCACCGGAGCAGCAGAACGTGGGAGATGTTTCACGGACAGATCCGGTGTTGAGGGCTTGGAGCTAGAAGTGATCCCATAGCGCCATCCGGAGACAGGGATTGGACAGTCCCTGAGAGTTTCACCTTCTCCTGTTGGAAAAATAATAGGAATTTTTTTTTTTTTAGTAGTATTTTGAGGGGTATAATCCTTTGGGAATATTTTAGTTGGAGAATGGAATTGTGTGCAGAGGAGCTTCATGAGGTCTTGGACGCCCATCAAAGCAAGCTTTGAAGTCAACGGGGATTGGCTGAAAGTTGGGATTCGGCATTCCCATCGCTCCAAACTTTCCCCAGAAAGACCAAACTGGATTTTCCCCTCGCTGGATATCCCATGGATTGTGCTGTATCCATTGAATCATCCTCATGGTCCCATCACAGTTGTTCAGCAGGTGACAAAGAGAGTTGGGATTCCCATTGGTGGGAATGCTGCTGTCAAAGACCTGGATCATCCTGGGAAGAGGTTGGGGGGGTTTTGGAGACCCCTGGCATCCCACCAGGAGTGGTGTGTGACCTCTGGATGTCCATGGATACAGGCAGTGGGATCAATCCATCTCCTACTGATCCCAACAACTTCCTCCAGCTCCCGTTCCTCATGGTTTTCCCATCCCACCCAAGGAGAAGGCAAGAAGGAGATCCTCAGGTCCTTGGAAAACTTGATCGCGGCACTCACCTTCTTCCCCAATATCCATGTTATTGCCCAAATTCCAGATTTCACCTCATTCTGGTTTTTCTAGGCATCAGCTTCAACCGATCAAAAAGCTTCCTAAAAAAAATGAGTTCCAAAGAGGGAGTGACACTTCCAGGCTCCTAAAAACGGGAAGAGGGATTGGAAGTTTTGGAAGAAGGGTTGGAGAGGCCATGGTGGGGTTGTGAGAACCCCAAATCCCACAAAAGCTGAGCGCTTGAGCAGGAATTTAAAATTCCGGGTGCAGTCCAAGCCCTGGGATATTTATACACACAGAATTCCATGGAATTCCACGTGAATTTTTGGGAACAGCACCACTTGCAGATGAAGAGCAGCGAAACCTTAAGGACGGAGGATTTTAGGATTTCATCCTGTTTTCCTATCATTTAATTTAATTATAAATTAGCATAAAATACGAGTTTTTTTCCATGATTATAGAGGCTGGATTTCTGCCCTAAGGACATCTTCCCAGTTGGAAAAATTCGGATGGATCACGGGAGGCTTCAGCTGGAAGCCTGGACATCTTCAGGCTCTGCTGCTCACCTTTCCCTGCGTTTTTCACGGAGATATTTGTTCTGCCGGAGCGGCGCCGGGCACCGTGCCAGGCACAGGGAGGTTTTTCCGCCGCCGGCTCATCCCTGACCCCGGACTTCCCAGCGGGATGCGCTCGGAGCAGGCTGTGCCGGCGGTGCCCAGCTGGGAGGGAAGGGGGGCCGGGCTGCTTCCCTCATTCCCATCCCAGTTTAGCCCTGGAAAAGGGGATCTCAAGCTCAGGTGGAAGGTGGAGGGAGAAGATGCTCCCAAATCCCGCGGCCGGGGGAGGAAGGTGAGGAAGAGCGAGGGCACGGTGGGAATTTGGGATGGCACGAGGAGCCGGGATGGTGGGGGGGTGCCCAGGGATCCTTTGCTTTTCCCACGCCGGCAAATCCCGATGCGTTCCGTCGGAAACCGATATTTGAATTAATCATCCGAATCGGGGCTTTTTTCCCCCTTCCTCAGGGAGGGGAAAATCCACTTAATCCCGGCTCTAAATTTTAATCTTCACCTGAAAAGTCTAAACAATGCCGGGGCAGGGGGAAGAGGTCTTGGAAAAATGCCTGGTTTGGGGAATATTCTTGTTTTTTAAACCTCCTTCGGAGAAGCGTCGCGGCGTCATTCCGTTAAAAACCAGGAAAATGCTGTTAAAATAATTCCACTTAAACTTATTTAAATAATAAAGCCCTATTTTAACAGGGCTGCGATTTATTCCCTTGGTCCCACCTCGGTGGAGTGGAGCTGCCCCTCGGCTCCGTTAAAAGCGTCGGGAATGCAAAAATCCGTAATTTTGGTTGTTTTAATGGGTTTTTAAGGTATTTTGAGCTGTGGATGGTCGGAATTCTCGCCGGCGTGAATAATGATATGTAAATGAGGGGGGGGTTACCTCATTTACATGGTGTGGGGTGGGGGTGGCTGTGTCTCTCCAGAAAAACAACTGGAAGCACAGGAATTCCGGGATGAGGGAGCCGGGCTGTTCACGGAGCGCGCGGAACCCGGAGATTTCTCC
The DNA here is from genome assembly GCA_013398015.1 of Oreocharis arfaki. Lineage (NCBI taxonomy): Eukaryota > Metazoa > Chordata > Aves > Passeriformes > Paramythiidae > Oreocharis > Oreocharis arfaki. Next base: position 12,161 of record VZRR01007173.1, on the reverse strand, counting down.
TCTCCCCTCCGTCGTTGACTTCCCGAAGGTTGGAAGAAGATCAAGGAGGAGGCGTTGGAGCAGGGAAGGAGATTTAAGGGAACACGGGAAAACCCTCCCCTAAAGCACAAGGGAATTACGTGGGAATTATGCAGATTTCCAAAGGAACCGATTTCTCCGATCGGAGATTTAGAGGGATTCGGGAAGCGGTTTAATGTACGGGGTGGGTAAAATCTTCCTCACACGGAGAAAACAGCCGGGAGAACCCGGTGCCAAGCCAGAAATAACAGGAATACTTGGAATTTCTGCCGGATGCCCCGTGCCAGGAGGGCGGCCGGGGCTCGCTCTCCGCTCCAGCATCCCTCGGATTTCTTGGAGCGGCCGCGCCGCTCGTGGGCAGCGATTTAAGCACAAAAAGGGCCTTTACGGGATTCCATTTATTCCATGGCGAAGCTTTTTTTTGGTGGGGGAGGGTTTAGCCATAATCCAGGGCAGCACGGCGGAGCTTTCAGGAATATTGCTTCCCGTTACTTAATATTTGGATTGAAAGCTCAAGCCCGGACGAGGCGATTTGACGGCAGCGCCGCTGCTCCGTTGGGGATTTTTTATTCGGATCGGCCGCCGCCAGATGCTGCGGGCTGGAATATTAATGCCAGCTGCGAAGCTGGGAATTAAGCGGCTGTTTCACCTGGTTTGAGTTAAAACACCTGGATTTAGGAGGGGTTCGTGTTCGGGAGGGGGTGGGGGAAGAGCGGAAATGCGGATTTCCGCAGGGGACTTCCAGACCATCTCATTCCAACCCCTTTCCATGGGCAGGGACAACTTCCGTTATCCCAGGTTGCTCCAAGGTCCATCCAGCCTGGCTTTGGACACTTCCAGGGATGGAACAGCCACAGATTCTCTGGGAATTCCATTCCAGGGCCTCATCGCCCTCACAGGGAGGAATTTTTTCCCAGTATCTCATCTATCCCTGTCCTCTGGCATAAGGCCCTCCATCCCTTATCCAAAATCCCTCTCCAGCTCTCTTGGAGCCCTTTTAGGCACTGGAAGGGGCTCTGAGGTCTCCTTGGAGCCTTCTCTTCTCCAGGCTGGACATTCCCAGCTCTCCCAGCCTGGCTCCACACCTCAGAGCATCTCCATGGCCTCTTCTGGACTCGCTCCAGCAGCTCCACATCCTTCTGATCTTGGATCCCAGAGCTGGATGGGGAAGCTTTTCCCCCTTGGACACGGATGAAATTTGAATTCCTTGTCTGCGTGCAGTAAAAAAGGTGGGAAAAGGAGAATCCGGAAGCAGAGGGCTAACGAGGACGTGGCTCAGGAGCTCCAAGCAGAGGATGTGATCCATCGCTCCATGGCTTCCAAGACCATCTCCCAAGGGTGGGGAACGTTGTTTGCAGACGGTGAAGAAACCCAAAGGCAGCCGGTGCCACCGGCAGAATTCCCAGCATGAGCAGCTCCGGGTGGGATGTGCTGCCTGGATCTGCTGGGAATTCTCTCGGGCTCTTCTACTTTATTTCCTCAAAAATGTGGGGGTCTGTAGATAAAAAGCAGGGCAATAATGAGGATTAAAGACCCACAGGTCTTCCAGAAGAAGCAGGGAGAGATCCAAGATCTTCGTGCGTGGTTCGGGCAGGAAGAGCAGATTTTTCAGGAGCAGAGCAAGGTTGGAAGGGGCTTGGAGCAACCTGGGATAGTGGAAGGTGTCCCTGCCCATGGCAGGGGGGTGGAACTGGATGAGATTTAAGGTGTCTTCCAACTCAAACTCTTCCGTAAATCCGTGATTTTGTGGTTGTGGAGGGAATTTTGAGGGTCTGGAAGGGCTCCGTGAGGGGTTGAGGTCCATCAGACGAGGGTGGAGCAACCCAAACTCATCCAGGTCTTCGACAGCAGGAAGTTGGCAGGAGGCTCAAGTCCCCAGGAGCTCCAAAGGTGGAAAAGGGAGGAATAAATTATCCCCCAAATCCCTTGGAGTGAGGACAAAGTCAGGGATAAACAAGGAGCACAGTCCTGAGAGACTCTGGAGCCTCCTGCAGGGAATTGTTTGTGGCTTTTTTGTGGGAATTTTTCCCTCAAAACTCAGCGATTGAAGTCACTCCACCTTTTCCTGGAGGACAGAAGGGACAAATGGCTGGGAATAAATCAGAGCTGGAGAGGGATGAACTGGGAGAGCAGACGGTGCCTCCGGCATCTTCTGTTCCAGCGTGGGATTGGTGACAGGATGTGCCTCCCTGTGCCTCGGGAACAGCCAGTTCCCGCTCGGATCCCTCCTGTGAGCCGGGCAGCTCCGTAAAATCCATCTTTGCTCTTCCTCCTGAGTGTCCCCTGCCCGGATGGCCTTTCCCAAGGACTTGGAAGAGGGAGAGAGCAGATGAAAATCCACCGTGCCAGGGAAGAATTCCTCGTGGGAGAGTTTCTTCCCAATGTCCAATCCCATGGGCAGGGACACCTTCCACCATCCCAGGTTGCTCCAAGCCCCGTCCAACCTGGCCTGGGACACTTCCAGGGATCCAGAGGCAGCCACAGCTTCTCTGGGAATTCTATCCCAGCCCCTCCCCACCCTCACAGCCAAGAATTCCCTCCCATTATCCCATCCAACCCTGCCATCCAATGGCAGTGGGAAGCCATTCCCTGCGACCTGTCACTCCATGCCTTGTCCAATACCCAATCCCATCCAATCCCTCACATCTCCATCTCTCCACTCTTGGGGCGCTTGGGAATCTCCACCCTCCAGGCTCCGCGGTGGTTTGGGAGGTTTGGGACCAGCGATCCGGGGTTGGAATTCTGACCGCGCTGTGATGTTTCTCCCCGCAGGACCTCATCCCTCCGATGGAACGCCGGCACCAAGGAGCGGATGCTGATCAAGGTGACGGATCGGGAGCCCAGCTTCCTCCTCCATCAAGGCAACGGCTACGCCCCGGAAAACCAACCGGGCTCCCGCTCCCGCCGACCCTCGGGCGGCCAACAGTCGCCCAACCTCCAAACCTTCTCCTCCGACGCCGACAACTCCGTGTTTTTCCCGGAGAGGAAGCAGTCACCCTTCCTGAAGAGGGCTGAGCACGTGGGCAGCTGCTCGCCGCTGCTGGGCCGGGGCGATTCCTTCTGCTCGCCGCTCCAAGCGCAGCACCGCAAACATTCCAGCGAGTCCCAGCCCTCGTCGCCCCGCTACGCCTACGAGCCCCCGCTCTACGAGGAGCCCCCCATGGAATACCAGGCCCCCATCTACGATGAGCCCCCCGTGGACATGCAGTACGAAGCCAGCGGGAGCTACAAGGCCGGATCTCCGCAGAAATCGCCCATCCGGAAGCCTCACCCTTTCCTTCAGTCGCCCAAGCAAGGCTCCAACTCGCCCTACCAGCAGTTGGTGCTCACCAAGCAGAAGTGTCCCGACCGCTTCATGAGCCTGGAATACAGCCCCGCCGGCAAGGAATACGTCAGGCAATTGGTCTACGTGGAGCAGTCGGGCTCCAGCCCCAAGATGAAGACGGGCTTGAGGCACAAATATTCCCCCAATCCCATCGGCGGCTCCTACTCGCTGCAGCACAGCCCCTGCCTGGTGCGGGATCAACGCCTGGAGATCAAATCGGGCGACTACAGCAGCATGGAGGGACCCGACTTCTGCCCCGGCCCGACGGGGGCCCAGGTGGCCCAGGGCGAGGACTCCATGTCGTGGTCCAGCCAGCAGGACACCTTGTCCTCCACCGGTTACTCGCCCTCCACCAGGAAGAGGAAAAGCCGGAAGCCTTCGGTGACCCACGACCCCAACGCTTCCTCCACGGACGGCTCGGGGGACCGGGAGGTGTTGGGCGAGCTGGGTGAGGAACGAGCCACGCCGGGACCCAACAGGTCGCCGATGAACCGGACGGAGAGCAAGGCGGCCGAGGCGGAGGCGGCGCGGGGCTTCCCGGAGCCTTTCCTGGCGCAGGCGCGCCTGGCTTGGGAAGCGCAGCAGGCCCACTACCACATGAAGCAACGGAGCAGCTGGGATTCCCAAAAGGACGGTTCGGGCTACGAGAGCGACGGCGCCCTCCCGTTGCCCATGCCGGGCCCGGTGGTGCGAGCCTTCAGCGAGGACGAGGCGTTGGCGCAGCAGGAGAACAAGCACTGGAAGAGGAACACCTTCGAGAAGCTGGGCTTCCCTCAGATCCTGCTGGAGAAGAGCGTCTCCGTCCAGACCAACCTGGCCTCCCCCGAGCCCTACCTGCATCCATCTCAGGTAACGCCCTTGGGGATGTTCTTGGGTTTGGGGGCTTCCCCCTGTGCCCCGTGAGGTCAATCCTGGTTAAGATTTCTCCTCTTCCAGTGTAGATCCAGTGGGATGGTCCCCAGGGTGATCCCCACACCAGGACTGAGCATGGGCACCTCGGTGCCGTGGCAGCCTCAGCTCTGTGCTGTGGCTTCTCCTGCCTTGGTGAGGGGCAGATCCTGGATCCACCCAGTTCCCAGGGGATTCCTGAGTGCCCATCCCTGGTTGATCCCTCAAAGAAGTTGGTCCTCGGCAAAGTGGTCCCTCAAAGTTAGTCCTTAGCAAGGTGGTCCCTCAGAGAAGTTGGTCCTTAGCAAGGTGGTCCCTCAAAACCTTGGTCCTTAGCAGGGTGGTCCCTCAAAACGTTGGGATGAAAGAGACACCAGTTTTCCAGGATTTTCTTCCCAGGGTTGTAGGCTGCCTGTTCTCTCCCTGGAACTGAGCTGCCCCAGTCCTGGAGATCTCTTCCGCCCCAAACTCCCATTCCAGAGGAGCCCCTGGGGCTCTGACCTGGAATTGCTGGAGCTGGTTCATCCCATATGCTCAGATTCCAGCCCATCAGATGTTTCCCTGGTTTTTGGATGTCCTCCATCAGCTTCTGGATGTCCTCCATCAATCCGTTCCCCTCCAGGGAAAGGCTGGAAAAGGCAGGAAAAAGCAGGGAAAGTCTATCGGGGCTTTTAAAAACGGGTGATGGTGCCACGTGTGGGGATAAATCCCACCTGGAAAACTGCCTGGAAGATGGAACTTGGGGTCAGCAAGACCCCTGGACATGGACCTGGGAAACAGCAAATCATCTGGAAAATGCCTTTTTTGCCCGTGGAAACGTGGAAGGAAATTGGTGGAACATCTCATCCAAAGGCAGCAGAAGAAAATTCCCGAGGTACAATCATCCCCGAGAACTCGAGGAGGTTCAATCCCAAAACTGGAGATCTCCAGATCCGCTTTGGATCTTCATGCCAGGAGAAAAAGCTGCCACCATTAGTGATCCTACACCTTCTGCATGGAGCTTGGGATGTGGTGGGAATCTTCTCCACTCTCCAGAGTTTTCACTGCGACCTGCCTGGGTGGCCCTGGTCTGTTGTCCTCGAGCTTAGGGACACCAAGGTGGTGGGACACTGGCACCAGTTTCCCAGAGAAGCTGCAGCTGCCCCATCGCTGAAGTGTCCAAGGTGAGGTTGGACGGGGTTTGGAGCAACCTGGGACAGTGGAAGGTGTCCCTGGCCATTGGAACAGGATGATCTTGAAGGTCCCTTCCAACCCAAACCCTTCCATGGTCATGGCTGTGGTTGCCACCAAAGGAGTGTCCCCACACTGAGGTGCATCCAAGCCCCATCCACGTGGCTCCAAGACCTTCTCCCTTGAGGATTCCCTAATACCTGAGGTGACACAATGGTCACCCCACGGGACAGGCAGGAGGTCACGGCCACTTTCCATTGACGCCCGATGGTTCATCCCCTTCTTGTAGGCATCCCCCAAGTTCATTTAGGTGCTAATTAGGGCTAATTAGGGCTGAAGTTAATTTCCTATTGGCTCTGGCAGCAGGGGAAACATCACATTTCACTTCCAGTGTCATTCCCTGGCTTGACCATCTGTCCTTGGCTGGAGAAGGTTGATGTCCCCAACCAACATGGTCCTTTCCTTCTCCTCGGGTGTTCTCTGTGCACAACATGGCTCTGGTCCAGCCCATGGAGCAGTTTTTGGAAGAGCCACATCCCCAACAGCTCTCAAGTGACACCTTTGAGCATCTCCTGCACCTCCTTCCACCCAGGAAACCCCAGGGGCCTTCAGCTGACCAGGAGGTTGGAGGACACAGAAGGACCTTTGGGGTGATGTGGCCTAAACAAGGACAGCAGGGTTGGGTCCCTCGAGGGGTGAAGCTCCCATGTCCCCATCTTGTGTCCCTGCCATCATCACCATGGTCAAGATGGGAGCAGAACGATGTCAATGGAGGGAAATCTCGACATTGGAACAGGACGAGTTGTTGAAGAGACAAGAAACTTGTTTGGAGAAGTAGGAGCTCAGTCACCTGCTAGCAGCTCTGCTGGCTCTTTGTGAGGCTTCCTTGTCCGCTCCTGAATTTTCCACCTCCTGGGTCTTTCCACCTTCTTCTTTTCTTCTGTTCCTCATCGAAAGCCCAACCCTGAGTCCGTGGCAGCACCAGAGTCACCTTGCCCACAGACCCTCCTGGAGGCCACCATCATGGTTCCTCCACACATGATGGGGACAGTGGTGTCACCTCTGGATGGTGTGGAATGTCCTTCCCTTCCATGGGTCACATCCCCAGTACCACCAAACCCAGGTGGTGCTGGCCTGGATGTTGCAGAAGAGATGATGATGCCACCTTGGCTGGCTGCAGGACCATGGAATTGTCCACCCCAATTGTCCTTGTTTGCCTCCTCCATGCTGGTCACCAGCTGTTGGGGTGTCCCTCCACCTCCTGGGGTGACATCCACAAGCTGTGCTGGTTCCAGTAGCAGGAGGACACTGGTCCGCAGGGGTCCTCTGGATCCTTCCCAGCTGGATGCTCTGCAGAGGTCAAGGTTAAATCCTGAGCATCTCCCGTCCCTTGGGATGTACAGAAGGACCATCCACGTTGCTCATGGCTTGGAGGAGCCACCAGTCTCCTCCTGTGGCTGCTGGAGAACCACCCTTGAAGGTGATTTTGGGCAGAGGGGGTTTCCCGGGGGGCTGTTACAGGTGGGTGTGTCCCCAGTGTCCCCAAAGGATGGGTGGAGCCCAAAGCCACTCGCCCTTTGTTTCCCCCACGTTGCCACCAGCTTCTTCTGTCCATGACTCCATTGACCAGGTGTGAGGAGAGCCCAGCATGTCACTTGTCCCCACCTGTCCCCTCCCTCCTGATGCCAAGCGGTGCCACAGCCCACCTTGGCTGCTGGCACCGGGCAGGCTCCACTTGGCCATGATGGGATTGAGGAGAAGATCCTTGGAGAGGATGTGGCTTATGAGGAGACCTCTGAATGCTACAGCGGTTGGTTGGTTAATTGATTGATTGATTAATTGATCTGTTGGTTGATTGGTTGGTCGCTTGGTGGTTGATTGGTTGGTTGATTGATTGGTTTGTTGGTCATTGATTGGCTGGTTCAGTGGTTCATTGGTTGGTTGATTTGTTGGTTGATTGGTTTGTTGATTCATTGGTTCATTGGTTTGTTGGCTGGTCGGTTGGATTATTGGTTGGTTGATTGATTGGTTTGTTGGATCAATTCATTGGTTGGTTGGTTCAATGGTTCAGGCGTTGATTGGTTGGTTGGTCTGTTGGTTTCTCCACTGGTCAGTTGGTTGATTGGTTGATTGATCGGTTTGTTGGCTGATTTATTGGTTGTACAACTGGTTGGTTGATTGATTGATTGATTGGTTGGTTGGTTGGTTGTTTCATGGGTTGGTTTGCTGGTTGATTGGTTTGTTGATTGATCAGTTTGTTGATTGATTGA
>VZRR01007172.1:177854-201701 GCA_013398015.1 Oreocharis arfaki | reverse complement strand
GGCGCCGCCGCCGCCATCTTGGGTGTGGGCTGAGGGCACCGCAATGGCGGCCTGAGGGCAGGCGAGGGGCGTGAGGGGACACCTCCCTCAAAAACGTGTCTGGGCAGCTCCTGGGGCACGGAAGCGACACCCAGAGGGGAAAAGCGAAGCCTGAGGGCATAAAAGTGATATCCAGAAGGGAAAAGCAAAGCCTGGAGGGAGGCTAACCCCTGAGACAGCCCCACTGCTGCCCTCACGCTCAGCCAGACACAAAGTGTGACAGCTTCCCTCCAAAACCAGCCCTAAACAAGCAATTAAACAGGAAAAACACCCTCTCTTGTTAATAAAAAGCAAGCGTGGGGTGCTGCTGTGGGGTGCTTTAGGCTGTGCACACACAGGGCAATAATGAAGAGAGACGTCGATGATTTATTTCAGTGCTGCACGAGCCGGGTGCTCGGTGCATTCCATAAATCCAGCACTACCACCGGACTTCCAACACCGTTATTTATACACAGAAACCCAGAGCTGCCGACTTCCAAGCACAGCCCCTCTCTTAGGATTGATCAGCAATTTCCACTTGAGTTATGTAAACCCCACGCTCAGGGGAAGCGCCCGCACCTCTTTTTGACCTGCAGGTGTGGGTTTTAGCATTACAACGAACATGGGTCAGCTACAGGACACACAGAATCTGAGCGAGTTAGGAACGTGCACAAAGACAGACCTCAGGCTTTTACTACATCCTTAAAGCTTGGTAGTTCCAGGGTGTCCTCGAGGAAGGGATGCACTAGTTAGGTCTCTGCCTTGAAAGTATACAGAGAACTTACGTTAAAGAGCGTCCCGACTTCAGACAATTCTGGCACATCCTGCATTTTGCAACCACAGGAGCGATTCAGGGCACGGCTGCTCCGTGCCCTCTGAGGGGACGCTTCCAGTGGGAAGTGGCTCCCTGCGATTCGCGAGAGCGGCACGAGGCGAAGAGCCCCCCGTCCCCTCGCTCTGCCCGCGGCATAAGCAAATACTGTTAATTTGTGGCCGTTTGGCGGCGCCGAAATGGAATTAAACGGTCGGGAATTAAACGGGATTAACACGAGGCCGGTTTTGCTCCGCCGTGTCCCGTCGCCGCGCAGCAGCTCCGTTAGCAGGGCAGCCACGGGGCCGAGGACAGGGAAAAGCGGCCCGGGAGTCATTAACAAAAATAACAAAATCTCAGCAAGTGCTTGTTGAGTCAACGCCGCCGGTTTGGGGAGCGGAGGGGAACCTGGGTGCCTGGCTAATTCTCTGTAGAACAAATTAACCCAGCATTGTGTCTCTCATTATTCTTATCCTCACTTGGCTGCTGCTAAGCCTCTTTCTGTTGTCGTTCCTCTCAGTGAGATCTGTGACTTGAATAAATTTCCCCTGCAACTTTGTAGTGGCACCACACCTGCGGTATCAGCCCGAGATTGTCCTTTATCTGTTCCTTACAAATCGCTCCCTGATTGAAGCTGCCTATTGTAGTGCTTCTCCTCCTGGAATTTCGGGAGGGAGCGCGGCAGCTCAGCATTAACATTTTGTTTGTATCGATGAGCAATCAGTTGTTTTCCTGATAACGCCGAAGAAAACAGAAGGTGGGCGCGCGCGAATGGAACGCGATCGTTTTATCTTATAATTACTCGGGTAAACAAGTGCTGGAAAAATTAATACTGCGACAGACAATTCCTCGGAAAGCCGGCGCGAGCAGCAAGCAGCTGCGCCGGGCCGCGAGGCCGGGCCTCGCCTCCGAAGCGTGCGCCCACGAGCGCAGCACCCGCGGCGCGCCTGCGGCACGAGCAGGCCAGGCTTCCCGCTCGGGCACTTCCCTCGGATGAGTGGCGTGCCGATGGAAATCTCTCGGGGCTGTAGGGATTCCAGTCCCCCTGTCCGTCAGCGTCACCTGCCATCAGCCCCGGGCTGGCGGCGTGACAGCTGTGAAGGAGCACGGGCGGGTTGACTGGCAGGACGTTTAGCATCTAATGAGCCCGTGCACAATGAGGGTATCATAAATAGTGCTGCGCAGGAGCTCGGCTATCGCTCCGACAGCGAGAGGCAGAGATTGCCTGCGCGCGGCTCCGCAGCCATCTGTCACCTGTCACGGGCCGCTGTCTGGGGCTGAGCCGGGCTAGGAGAGCCCCGCAGACGGGTGTCACGCAGCACGCGGGAGGTGGGCTGACAGCAGCAGCCCGCAGTCACTCGGGGACAGCTTAGAGCTGCGAGGGCACCGTTAAGGCTCCTTGGCAGCGCGGGCTGCTGGGCTCGTCCAGCGGGGCTGCTCCTCCTCTCCACGCACCTGGCAGCCCTTGAGCAACGTGCCCACTGCACAGCGCGGGGGTTTCTCTGGGGGCGGCACACGGGGAGTTGGTGTGCTAAAAAGGACCTTAAAGCCCTCGGTGAAGTCCGGCTTTAGGCCTTCAGTCGAGCCCAGCTGTCTCCCAGGATGTCAGCCCTGGTCACAGACTCACCCAGCTCCATCCTCGGTGCAGCAGGTTTCCCAGCTCCCAGAACATTCCGGGCTGCACCCTCACTGACGGCAGACCGAAACCCACAGCAGCCGGCTGTGCCAAGGGTTCCTGCTCAGCTCCAAGCCTTCCGCAAGTCATTCCGTGCTGTTGAGCTCCCAGCCTACGTGTTCCCATTATTAAACGGGATGTCGTTCCCATTTCTAGCTGTGTTTTGAGGGACGGGGTGCAGAGATCGGTGCCCGTGTTGGGAGACGCGGGGCTGCAGCACAGCACGGCTTAATTGGGGTGCTGCTTTCTGCTTTTGAACTTGTCGACGTTTTGTGAACGGCTTCTTTTTAACGTGTTTCCCCCGGTTTCTCCCTCCCAAAGAAAATCTCATGTTTAATGAACTTAGTTTTAGATAAAAGGAATGAAAAGAGGAAAATTAAAAATGCATGAAGCTCCTAGAGTCATCCAATTGCTGTGATGTCCACACAGCAACGCCAGCACGGCTTTCACAAAGCGGGGAGAAGCAGGAAAGCGCTGGGGCTCGCCGCATGTAAATGCTGCTCTGTTCCAAAATGTGCTGAATTACAAATGGGCGTTTTATGCATTTCTTCTCCTTGATCTGTCGCAGAAGAAGATAAAGATCAAACATGCCAGCCCGCCCCAGCAGCGCCTGTGTCTGCATACCCACAATGCTTGTCTGCTTCTTCCCAAACCCCGTCTAGCGCTGCAGCCCCAACACTGGGATGCGCACAAGCCTCGGGAGGGGACTGTCAGAGGGCAGGGAAACACTGCACGGCAGAGAGAGCACACACACAGCGCGTAGGACCCATAACGTTTATTCGGTATTTAAATTTTCTTTGCCGCTGAAGGGACGAGCGGCGCTTCGGCCCTTGGCACACTCGCCGTGTAAAAGAAAAGAGAGTTTGTTTCTTGCCGGAAGGCAGCGCGCCAGTCTCAGTCGTAGAAGTCGTCGAAGTCGTCTGAATCCGCGCTGTGGGTCTGTGGGCGCAGAGCAGCCTCGAGCTCGGAGCTGCTGTCGTCAGACTCGCCCCAGAACGCTGCGGGTGAGGAGACAGAAAGCGGAGCTGTAAAACCTTTTCCGCGGCCGTGCCGTTCGTCACAGACACGAGCACGGGACAGCTCTCCCGAGGCTGACCCGGGGCGGGAGTTGGGAGCCCCGGCCCAGGTGTGCGTGTCCGGCGCGGCGTCCGGCAGCGGAGCGGCTGCGCCCGGACAGCGGCCCCATTCAGCGCTGCCACTCCATTGTGCCGCAAGGTAGCCGGGCAGAACATTTCCACTCCAAGCAATTTACTTGACCAGCTGCTGCCTGAATCGCAGCTTTGTCTATTCTCTTCCCCTTTCTCCCACTACTTGACCCTGCGGTGAAGTCACCAGCAGGCCATGACATCACGGAGTTGGCACAAAACCGGCAATGACATCACACGTGAAAAGTCACCGCTTTGAGATCGGTTCAGATCCAGGCGGGCCTGATCTTGGAGCCTTAACCTTAGGCTCTGGGAATCGGCAAACCCTTTCACTGACAGCGGCAGAATCCCACGGCAGTTCAGCGTGCCCGAGAGACTTCTGGAGGTGTGAATTCATTCAAGCCGTGGATAGAACAGAACGGGAAGCGTGGCACGCGAAGTGAAGGCCGCAGTGGCTGGCAGAGCCGTGCTCTCCGTTCCCACCCATTCCAGAGGCTGCTGGCCGTCCAAAGGCAGCGTGGGAGCCGCAATGCCCGGGACGAGGCCCAGGGCTCGGACGGGCACAGCAGGAGGAGGAAGGCTGCCACACTCACACAGACACTGCGGCTCATGTTTGAGGCGCTTCGGTGCCTCTGACGGCACCAGCTCCATAAACACCTTATCTACAAATGCAGCAGCTGCATCTTTCATCCTCCACGCCCGGACCCCTGGGCCGCAGGGCTGCGCTCTGCCGGGAACATCAGAGCGAGCCCCACGCTTGCTCCCACGCTGAACGGCTCTGAGGAAAGGGGCCGGGGACGCGAGAGCCTTTCAAGTGCCACCAAAGCAGCCGTCCTTGGTGGCATCCGTACCGCAGTTCTGCGCCACACCTCCAAAGCAGGCCATTCCGGACTGCCAGGCTCCCGGAGCAGGGCTCCAGGCATTGCTCCTGGCTCCCAGCGCTGCCCCGCTGGCAGGAGGCTCCGCTGGAGGCGGCTGCAGGCCCCGGCGGGCCTTGCGGGGCTGGAGGGGAAACTGGAATGTGTGGGGAGCGAAAACACGCGGGGCCCAGACACCAATGCAGAACAAAACCGGCCTGGCCACAGACAAAACCGTCCCGCTGCACCCATGCCCCAGGCCACAGGGAAGACCAAGGCCCCCTCAGGTTTCTCCTCCACCTGCTGCTCACTGGCGTTTGATTAAACCCCGCCACGATCCCGACTCATTCCACACCACCCGCCCCACAAACACCTCCTCTCTGCCCTGGATCTGTCCTCCTCAGCTCCCTGCTGGTGCCCGTGCTGAGACAGGGAAATTCCACGCTTTCCCTTCTCCCTACTTTATACAGGTCATAACATTGTTGCTCAGGGAGGGCTTCTACAGTATAAATTAAACTAGAAAGACACTAATTTTCAGTAGCGCAACACTCGTCTCTTACCTTTGGATTTTATGGCAGGTACTGTCTCCTTCCGCAATTCAGTCCTGCAAAAGATTTCAAACAATCAGCACAATGTCTCCAACTAAAGAAACATAAATGACTTTTAAAAAAAATACTGCGAAATGGTTTAAAAAAACAACAACCCAGTAACTTCTGTAACTACTTTTTTTTTATTTTCCCCCCCCAAATAACTATTTAATCAAGGGCTTCTTCACCTTAAAGGCGGAGAAATTCACGTGCAGGAGGGACACTGGTCCCGCCGTTCCTGGCATCGTTCCCTGTTATCCGCAGTGATTTACACCAGCACTGAATTAAGGCACAGGGGAGCAGGGCCCTGTCGAGCTGCTGCCGCCCTTCAGAGCCCGCAAAGTAGGGAAAGGCAAAATCCAAGGTGAAACAAATTCCCCCCAGTGCTGCTCCCTGCGCTTCCTCCCCGCGCGCTGCTCCGGATCCCGGCGCTGTCCCCCGGCCCCATGGAAATGTGCAATCTCCGCTGCCTTTGATCTACCTTGATGTGTGTGCAGCCCGAGCCTGCTCTGCTAAATGGCTGCTCTTGTGTCTGGAGCATCACAGGCCCTTTTGAATCTCTCAAACAAGCTGGAATCATTTTGATCTTTTGTGTGCAGCGCGTGCATTGTGTTGGGGCTGCGGAATAATCGCACGGGGGCAAACACGGGGGAGAATTAACTGTTACAGCAGCGGTCCTGCCAGAAGCTCCAGAAACAAAGCTTCAGCTGATTTTAATAAGGAAGATCAAACAGGAGATATCTGGGACATCGCCGGGCCAACCAGTGAAATATAAGCCAACGTCAAGGTGCAGTTTGAAGCCGTGGCCTCGGTCACAACAGGGCTCTCTGAAACGTCTCTGATTTGCTGCGTTTCGTTTAAAAACGTGGCAGCCAGCACGGAAGTGCTCAAAGCGGGGAGCTGCAGCTATTCCACTGTTGTGGAGGCAGTTGTGAAGGAGACAAGAAAAAGCAGGGATGATTCCTTGCTTGCGTTGCCCTCAGCGCTCAGAGTTTGGGATTGCGGCTGGAAAGCCACGTGTGAAGTTCCACACGCTGCAGCTACCAGTGGTGCAGCCGCTCTTCCTTTCCACCCAGAGAAAGCTCCCGCTGTTTAAATCCCGTTTCCTCTCCAAAGGCTCCCGCTTTGCAGACAGGAATTCCCAGAATATTAAACACAGCCCCGGTTCCACCAAGGCAGAAGTGCCAGTACCAAGTGACGGCTCTAGCAGAGTACTAAGAGTGCTGTAAAACTCATTATTACCTTGTTCAGTAAGAACCTTAAACTGTTGGGCTTCAGAGGTTTCTCCAACATTCCTTTAGTGCGCCATCCCACGGCCTTTCCCTTTTATTCCGAGCAAAACCCCACACTGCCTCCCACTCTCGCTTCTCCTTCAAAGACATTCACTCGACAGGATACCCTGAGAGGATCTGAAGCCAGAGCCTCGGGGCTGATCCTGCAATATGCTGAACACCCCGAGCTCCCGCTCCCTTTGGCCAGATCTCCTGGCCCTCAGCACTTCCCAGGAGGTGCTCCAAGCATCCCAGGCTCAGCCCGTAAAAATGTGCGCAAGAGGCTGCGCTGTTTTTCCCTGTGTGTGGAGCACAAAACCACTTGTTGCTGAGCTGCAGCTGGCGAGGTTCCTCCTGCGGATGCTGGCACAGGAACCGTTTCAAGCAGCTGAGGAGCAGATCAGGGGGCAGCAGCCACCGCTTCCCCTCGGCCACATCCCGGCCTGCTGCTGGGAAGGGAGCGTGGGGTTCCTGGAATGTTCAGTTAGCTTCTCACAGAAGCCATTTGACAACGGAGTTTGCCGGTTCTGTCCCACTGCTCTCCGTGGTTCAAGCCCACAGCAAACACCAGCGGGTCAGTGCTTTGGGTCCAGTGCTGAGGATCACCAGGGAGGACTGCCCAGGTCTCCAGGGCTCGCTCCTCCAGATCCTGCCAAAGGATCCATGGAGAAGGGCCCACCATGGCTGCAGGAAGATCTGGAGACCTTCCCGCTGCCACCCCAGCTTCCCATGAAGAGAAAGATCAAAGCTGGCGGGAGAGCTGGGGGAGAGAGACGTTTGTGTTCTACCGAACACCGCCCATTCCCTGGGATTCATCTCCCCAGGGCTAATCCACCACGTGTGGGATGGGGGTCACTCCCCAGGGAGCCAAACACAGCCATCCCCAGAGAGGGAGACGGGGACAGGGCGGCAGCAACGCCGTCAGCGCAGGGAAATGCCGGGCAGGTGCGCGAAACGGAGCGAGGACACCGAGGGAAACGGCAGCTCCCCCAGGCCAAGGCTGGGAAGCGGCGCAGGGAACGAATTCCGGGATTAGGAGCGCGGCCTCAGGCGCAGCCGGGAGACGCGGCGGCAGCTCTGCGCTGCGCTGCAGCTGCGCCCGGCCGAGGCAGCGCTCCCCCAGCAGCGGGAGCACACAATGGGCACGGACCTCCGCCGAGACGCTTGGCGCTATAAATGGAGCCGGGCCGGTTCCAGCGCCTCCGCTAATCCCCCGCCGTGACCCTCCGAAACCCATTTACACATTTGCTCCTTCCCTAAAGTAATTCCAAACTGAAGCCGGGCTCTGACAAAGGAGAAACCCAAACCAGTTTCACTTCAAAGGGCCTTTTAATCTCTCAGTTTCTCTGATGAGACGGGCTTTTTGTACGGAAGATGCTGCAACAGTAAGAAGCGAAAAAGCCCCAAGAAAATATTTTTTCCTCTATAGAGGAAATTAATGTTGAGAGGAAAATGCCAGGACAACAAGAGCCAAGGTAATCAAGGGGGCTCGCGGGAAAACAGCAGAAAACCCGTACTGTGGCCTGCACGCCTTTTTGCTAAAGCACCTGTTGAGCTTCTGTGTTTGAGTGGCAAGCGAAAAAGACACCCCAAAAAATTTGGGATCTCCTGAATGCCAAGGGATTCCCCCACCCCGTAAAACCAAGTATCTACAGTACATATTCCGCCCAGTGTTACACAGGCAGCATAAACTCAAAAGCCCATTCATCATGCCAGAGCTGGAGTAACAACACTGAACTTCAGAAATTACGCTGCGAGTAGGACGACCCTTATGTTAGGGACACAAAGATTTCTATCGAGCTGTGCCTAAGACCGGTCTCTGTTCAGACTCACCACGCCAGAGAAAGAAACCCCCACTGACACAAAGATGCATCACAGCGCTGCGAGGAAGCTGTGCAGGAGCGCAGGGGCCGTGCCAGAACACCCCCACTGCTCCCTCTGTGCTCGGCCGGCAGATGTTGGTGCCCCTCCCCACAAACCTGGCAGGGCATCGCCGCCCCAGCAGCGCTGCTTCTGCAGCAGCTGGGGGTGCCGGCAAAGGACACAAAGCTCACGCAAACAGCTGGAACGGCGGAGAAGCCCCGCTGGAATTTGCAGCCAGCTCCTTACAGAAGCCATTTGACAACCGGGAGTGCATTGGGGGATAAAACCATCGGATCCTGGCTGGTTTCGGGGTGCGCTTCCCAGGAATCCGGACCCGCACGGTGCCACTTTCCCTGGAATTGCAAGGGAAATGCATTTGTGCCTGTCCTGAGCACTGCCAGCCCCAAAGCTCTGGGATGTCTCCTCAGAGCACAGCGGAGTTTTCGGCGTGGGAACTGGCTCGGGAAGGGGGGAGCGGGGGATGCGCAGAGCCCGAGTGCCCCCCGATGGCCAAAGCCAACGGGGGCCCGGGAATGATGAAGAGATGAATTCGACCCTGCCAACTTGTATTTGCATGTCACTCCAGCTGCGTTGGGCAACGGGGCCGAAAACCAGCCTTCAGAGACCCCCCCCAGGGCCCCTCCAGCAGACTAATTAAAGTTTAAAACACTTTACACTGTGTCGGTGTCCCGACAGATCCAAAGCGGGCTTTGGTTCTCGGCTGATAACGCACCTTTAATCTCCAGATTACTTGGAAACGAGACAGCGCAAACAAGTCAAAGGAAAATAAAACGCTCGCATCCGAAATGGGGAATTCCCAGAAAGCGAGTGACCTCCACTGGCTGCATCCATCGCTACAGCCCCCCGGAATGCCACACACATCGCTGCCCACCCGCCTGCGCTCGCCGGCAGCCTCAGCCCTGACTTCTGATACCTTCTCCCCCCACTTCCCCCCCGACCCTGCCGCCCAGGGCCGTGTATTTGAACGCCCTCTGTCCCGCTGCAGCACCCTGACACCCCACCCAAAGGTGCGCCTCCCTGCGTGGGAGCGTTCCCCGGGGAAAGCAAGAGGAGCCAGGGAGAAGCGGTTTTCTCGCTGGAGGTAGAGCAGGCGGCATTTGCGGGAGAAGAGGAAGCTCTGGCATGCACCGCCGAACAAAAGGGAACAAGTGGTCTTTACTCGGAGAGCAGCTTCCTATTAAGACTCACTCCGTCGTACATTATGCCTTTCATCCCCACTCAACCACAAAATGATTTTGCTGTAGGAAATACAATGGCAGAAAAAGATTTACATTGAAAGAATCTTTAATAATAAACTGTTGCAGATCTGCCTACTTCCCCATGATTTATAATACAATAAACATCGGATTCTATTAAGTCTCATGCACTGAAGACACGCACTGAAAACCCGAGTATGAAAGCCCTCAATTCTTCCCTTCTCCAGGCCCATAATAGTGAAACGAGCATGGATAAATGTGCTAAGAGTATCTCTTTGCATCTTTTATAGCTTGTGTGTATCAATCTGTAAAGCTTATTAAGAAAGTCATTGCTATGCAAAGCAGCACCCAATCTCTTTCTCTTGCTTTTCAACAGCGCGCAGTGTTTAGCCAATAGGGCCGGGCCCCGGCCCCTCATTCCGCATTCATAACATGCAACATTTGCACAATGTGTATCTCAAAGGCTGCTGAATAGAAAGCCTTAATACTCATGTAAACAACTGCAAACCAATTACTTAATGAATCAGGCCCACACATAATGAGGTGCCAGACAAAGAGCTATAAATGCATTTTTGCGCCCGAGCCTCCGCTTTAAAGTAAAATCCCTCAGCTGTAGTTTGGGCTTAACTGGCACATGATAATTATTGTCTGGGGGACATCAGAGGAGCCACGGTTTTTATTCCGGTCCGGCGGGGTCCGCGCCGAGGTCACTCATCAGCTCAGTGACAAAACGCGGCAAAGGAGAATTTATAAAGTGCCACGGCCGAGCTCGCAGGGATGTTTATTCTCAAGTAGTGGGTTTGAGACCACTTGTGAAAGCAATAAAGCCCGAGGAGTGGCTGCCGGGAGCGGAGCTGCAGCGCCCAGGAGCCACAGCACGGCCCGGCTGCGAACGGCTCTGCCTCTTCCTCCTCCTCCTCCTCCTCCTCCACCTCGTGCCGCGCTCCGGGCAGCCAACGCCCAGGGGCTGCTCCCAAGCCCCGCGGTGAGGAGGCTGCGCTGGGTTTTGGCCGTGTACTCAACCTAACTCTTACGCTGGCTTAGAGATCTGCTACAGTGTTTTCTTAAAGCAGCGTCGTCACGTAGCCCCGCACGAAGCGTGCTGCTGCTGAGCACCGAGAGGCCTGGATTTCACTTTCCTCCACAGACCATATGAAATCCATAACAAATCAAAATTGGAAGGAAAGAAGAAAAAAGGCAAATGAACCGTACAGCATCTAACCAAGGCAGAAGGGGCTGCAGGCACGATTAGCCAGCGGTGCAGCAGCAATGGGGCTTAGCTCGGAGAGTTTTTATTTCAAATAAGAAATAGTTAATTTCAAGTTACACATTCTATTCGGCCGCGGTGACTTACAGAACTTACTGTAGGTAAGTTCTCAGGGCTCCATCCTGCTCTTCCTGCTGCCCCAGGCTTCAGGGGAGGGCGAAAATGTAACACTTCAAAACCTCATCTAAGGGAACACCCTTGCATGTCACAGCACGAGGCAGGGTAACTTGGCTCATCATTCTCAAAGTTCCAGAAAATGTAAACAAGAGAAAACAGTCGAACCTAAGATGGTAAGAATTAATCCCACACGAAAGCAGGAATGCCAGTCAGCGATGCTGGGTTACAGCTTCTATTTACTGTGCTCGAATTATAGAAATTCCATGATTTTAGCAGCAATTGCAGAATTGGAACTGGCCTCCCCCACAGCAGCCTGAAAACCCGTGTCACGGACACAGGAGGAGCTCATACCCTGAGCTGTTCCAAACCCGCCATGTTTGGTTACAGAAACACCAACCCGAGCCCCGGTCCGGATGTAAAAACAGATCAGGGGAGCTTCAGCCCTTTTCTGTCGGGGTTCCTCACTCCCGGAAGCATTCCCAGGGTTACAGCTTTACCTGGAGAAGGGAGGAGCGCTTCCACCCGACAAGGAGCTGCTTTCCAAACGCGTTTCCAGGCTGTCGCTTCCTTTGGGACTGTTGTGGCTGCGATCCCAACCTGTGCAGGAAAAACAGGGACTGTGAACTCGCCGAGTTCCCGTCTACGTTATTCAGAAAGGCTGTTTTTGTTCCCCTTCCCCTAAAACGTAGATTACTTTGGAATGTTACAGTTCTGTCAATATCATTTGATACCTCGGTTGTTTTCAGCCATGCTCTCGAATTAGACAAAAATAAATAAATTCAATAAAAATCGAATTAAAGACGTTATCTTGAGAATTTTATGGCTTAAACAGCCAAACACCCAACTACTTCAAAACCTTTTATCCACACGTTCCTTTCTTCCCTTTCCCCCTGCTCTGTGGATCTCATTTCCATTCTGTAAAGATTGATTTAAAAAAAAACAAAAAAAGAAGAGGGAAATGGATTCATTCACTGGGAGTCAGACAATTGCTCATCTTTGTATTCATTTCCAAAGCACATGATGCTCAAGCACAAATCCCACTTTAAAAGGCTGCTTTGCATATAAATTTTATATATGTATATATATATATGTTTTCATCTATAGCATTGAAACGATAAGCAAGCCCTGCTGTCACCAGTGTCCCAGCCCAGGACAACGCAGTATTTCTGTCCACACTGGATTCTCCACTTCCTAACTGGCTGTGCACACTCCCAGTCCCTTCTGCACCTGGATTGCAGCGGCACAAATCCCGCTCAGCCTCAGGCACTTCCGGCAGAGACATGCCAGAGCTGGCCCAGGAGGAAAGAGAAATCAAGAATGAGAGGGAAAAAGGAGAAAAGGGGTAAAAAAAGAGAATTAACACCCCCCCTTCCCCATGATGTATCACAGCTCATGGTATTGCCTCTCCCAAAACCTGCGCTCAAGCTGCTGCTGCCTCTGCTGAAAGATGGATGAAGAGTTTCCACCCCAGAATTCACAACTCTAGAAGGACTCCGGGGCCTTTTAGGACCTTAAGTGTCCAACATGAGCTGCTGGAGGGCGTCATCCAGCCGGACTTCACTGCAGTGCCCGACCTGGCGCTGTCCCGAGGAACTTCCTCCGTCCCAAACGTATCAAATGATCTCAAGCAGAGCAAAAACTTGGGTGAGATGTATTAATGCCTAGGTTGGTGCACTCCAAGCAGCACCTCGGATTCCTCAAAGGAGGACCTCACCGGGAAGGACACGTGGGCATGGGAAAAGCGGTGGCAGGACTGCTGGCTCATTCAAGGTGGCCCACCTTTAATGGAAGCAGAATCCAGCTTGTGCTCTCTCATGTTCCTGTATGATACATAAGGAAGGGCTAATTTTTTCTTCTTAAGAGGGCTTTTCCTCCTTACTCCTGCCCTGGGGGTGTTATACCCGGAGAGCAGCTGGGGGTGACGTTCCAGCTGTTGCAAAAGCAGAGCCCAAGGAGTGGAGCAGTCAGGCCGTTTTTATTCAAATCCTCTACAGCCTTAACGCCTGCTCAAATCAAAGACACCAGTGAAGGGGAGAGAGAGAGAGAATCTGCTTCTGTTAAAGATTTAACAAACTGGCCCCTTCAATAAAATCAGCAATTTCCTACTCATAAATGAGACTCTTAAACAGTCATCCAGCAAAACAAGAAATAATGGCTTTTATCCTTCTTAATCTCGCATTATTCGCCTACCTCAGGAACAGCCGAAGAGCTGAACAATTTATTTTATGTGTCTTCCCGATAAAAGACAAAGCATCCATGGAGGAGCTGAGAAGGAGCCCAGATCTCCCCCTGTATCCTCACATAACCCGGTATCACAGGAGATTGCTGTTATCAGCCAGCTCCTCTCTGGGCGAGCCCTGCACGATCCCTGTCAAGCCCATTATCCACAGCCGGCCTTCCACGAGCTCCGGACAGGGCGTTGAAGGACCAACACAGATACTTTCGGAATATTTACAGAAATATATACATATATATACGGAATATTCAAGTAAATAAGTGCTTTGGTTCTCTTTTTATGCAGCAGAAGTAAAAGGAAAACACACCGAAACTCCAGAAGCATTCCCCAAGTGCCATCCTACAGACTGCTTGGAAGTGCATCCACACAGCTCTCGCAGTGAAGGCCATCAAGACCCACAAGGCTTCTGGTGTTTCAAACCAACACTTTAGAAATGCAGCAACTACTGGCGTAAAAAACACCCCAAATCTGTATCCCTTCAGGCTCCGAAAAAGCCATGCAGCAAAATAATCATGTACGGATGGACAGCAAATATCAGTTCGTCTAAACCCCTCAAAACGAGTTGTTTGAGCCCAAAAGCCAACACGCAGAGACGTGGCTTCTATTTTAGGCCCAGAACGATTCCAGAGCCCCGGGGCCACAGCAAATGCTGATGATAAAAGGGAACGAGCAGCTGCCTGGCAGGGAGAGGAGGGGAGGGCAACAAGGAGCCCGCAGAAGATCATGGGCTGAGGATGAATTGCGTCTGAAAGGAGCAGCTTGGCTTTCAAGTGAGGTGTGAGAAGCCTCTCTCCTGGAGACAGAGGAGCAGCAGAGACCTCTCCCTCGCAAGGGACGGGTTGGAACTGGAGTTGCTGGGTTTGCCCGAGGAGCTTCTTGGCATTCTTACAGACAGGAAGCACTGGAGTTTGCACGCCTGCTCCACGAGAGAGCCCGGAGAGGTCGGGAAGTCTCCGTGGTGGCAGCGGCTGGAGCGAGCCGCCGTTACCGGGCAGCTTTGGTGCAGGAGGCAGAGAGGGGGCCCCTGGCTGGCACAGGCACGGCTCCCGGCCGGCAGGGATCTGCCCCACGCTTATTCTAATGATCCCCAGTCCGTTACTCACGGAAAGACTCATACCAGCACCCTGCATAGCCGGCTGTATAATTACTGGATCTTCCCCACGGAGGCTGACCCCTGCAGCACGGGCAGCGGGCCCCGGCGGGCTCCAGGAGAGGACACGCACAGGGGCTAGATGTGCAACATGATTACAAGGAAGGCAAGAGGCGCTGCTGCTCCCCATCTTTGTTTCCGGCGCGGTGAGCGCGGCGCCTGTGATCCGGCGTTTAATCTGCGCTCAGCGCGAGCGGCCGCGTTTGCTCCCTCTGAAGCCGCCCGCGGCACCGGGCCCCGGGCTGCGATTGTCCAACCCAGCCAGCGCTGGGCCCGAGGTTAATATGCAGCCACCCCTTCCACCTGTAATGGGAATCTTTCCCACCGCGCTGCCTTCCCCGCTCTCATCTTCACGCCAGCCTGTGACTTCTGGATGTGAGCAGGCCGTAATGAAACCATTTCAAAGCGGCAGCCATCAGACTGGTTTGCTTGCTTTTAAGCCCTACTCCCTTTAATTTCCCACTTTTGTTATCTCTTGTTTATTGATCTAAACTATCCATTACCGCTCTCAAAAGCAGCGCCCACTGGGAACTTGCCACCCTGCCTCTGCAGCTTCCTCGCAGAAGGACAAGCCAACCAAATGTGCTGAGGAACCGAAGACCCGATGGATTTGGGAAACAAACAACCCGCAGCAACGCCCGGCGGCAGCGTGTGCCAGAGCCACTGCAGGAAATCAGCTTAAATCAAAGTCCGCTCACCTCTGCACACAAGAGCGGCGTGGATTTCGGAGCCTGGAGCAGCCTGTTTGCATTTGCTGTGCAAAGAGCACGGCAGCCTAATTGCCTGCTGCTGCCAGACTCCGATGGAAGGGGTGCTCCAGGAGCAGAGCGAGCGAGCTGCCGTCACTGGAATAACGTCTTCCCTCCCTGTGCGAAGGAATGAGCTGGGCTCTCCCAGACACCGGCACCTCCCAAGCCGGGAAATGCCCCCGCACACCTTCCCCACCACGAACCCTTTCACTTGGGCAACTCCTGCTGCGGTCTGGCTTTGTCACAAAAGGCAGCAAATACATCCCCCAGTTCCCAAACGGGAGACGTTTTGTACACGTGCACACAGAACCCACAGATCCCTTCTATAGTGGCCACAGGGCTTGGCCTTTCCTCCCCTGCAGGAAAACCTGACACCACAGGGATCACTTAGTTTGGGAAGTAGGCAGAATCTCGAGGGATACTGAGATATTCAGGCAAATCCCCCCCAGTCCATTACAAATGTACATTGCTCTGCCAGGGCCTATGGCACAGTCCCCTGGGGATTTGGGGGGACACCCCTATGTCCAGAGCAGGCACCTGGAGTGGCAGCCAGAGCTGGAGCACCCATTACCTGGTTCTCTCCCCTGCCTTCCTTCCGCGCCGTTGGTCGGGATCGATGGCAGGCTGAGCAAGGATTCATCACTCCGGGCAGGTGACCCATCCCCACGCTCTCCTGGAAGGGCCTCTCCCAGCACCGGCACAGCCTGAGCACGGAAAACAAAACCAGCCACAGCTCCATTATCCTCCCCCTCGAGGTTCCCAACACGCATCGAGGCTAAGCCACACTCCCCGGGGCCATCTGCTCTCAAGGTGTTTGTTCGATGCTCCATTACCTTACTTCCAGGGTGCTCCTCTGGGGCTTGTTTTGGGACAGAGAGTACGGACTTGAGCCTGTAAAATCCACTCCGTGTTCTGCCCTAACTCTCCCACCGTTTAGGAAAACAATCGTTTAACAACACAGGAGGAGGCTGAGGCACTCGCAGCCTCTGGAATGCCATTTTCATTTATTTATTTAAATAGCTGGCTATAACCTTGTGCATTAACTTAGAGAAACCATGAGCGTGCCACCATTTACAAAACGCTCTGTGTGTGCAGCACCAAACCTCACTCTGCTTAAAAGACAGTAAAAATGCATCACTCATGATAAAAAGCCACAGAGGAAGACAAAGACAGGAGCCTCGTGATGGCTAGCACCACAGCAAAGGGGAGAGCTCGTTCCAGTGCCTGACTGGTGTGAAGGGTGGGGGCCTTAAAAAGCCCCTTTTCCTGTGGGATGAAGCACGGGACGTATTTCCCGAGGCTCCAGGGCTGATTAACCACCCACCTTTGCCCTGAAAGCCACACCCTGCCAGGGCACACAGCCGCAGCGGTGCCAAGGGGTCTCCAGGGTCCCCGATTTACCCACCGTAAGGTGCCAGTGCCCACCTGGCCCTCCTGCTCCCCCTCTCCCGGAGCCAGCAGCTGCTCAAACATCTCCGCCACCCCCTCGGGGAGCCGAACCCGGCGCTGCTTCAGGAACAAGCCGTGGTGGCTCAGGCGAGTCCGCAGCGCCTCCGTGTCCCTGAGGAACGAACCGGGGAACAAACCGGCACCGTCAGGGGGACACCCCACCCACACGGCCGTCAGCACGTGCCGGGACAAGCCACCACCCGTTCGGGCCTCAATTCCCACTTTCTCTTCTGAAAATGCTCCAAGTGGAAAACCTAAGAAGTCACTTGCTACTTCTGATAATGTGGGGAAGATGGGCGGGGTGACCATCATCGTCATCATCATCATCACCACGATGCCTGCCCTGTCCTGAGGCTCAGCATCCGAAGACACAACGTGGCCTGGCTCACACCCTGGGGCACAGCCCGGCACCCAGTGCCCCAGGCTCGTCTTTTGCTCAGAAAGAATAAAAAGGGAAAAGGAAAAAAGGAAAAAAGAAAAAAAAAGAAAATGTGTCCTTTAACGTAGAAAACCTCAATGCTTGCAATCCTTTTGTTTGCCAAAGCTGTTTGTTTTTCCTGTTGCTCCAGCGAAGTTTCAGAGGAGTGAATTCCAATTAACTGCACAAGTGTTTGTCCCTAAGAAACCATTCAGGAGACACGAGGAGATATTGGTGCCTCGCAGGAGAGGCAGGTACCGGCACAGAGACCCTTCTGCAGCGCTCTCAAGTGCCCCGCTCCTGCCAGCACTCGAGCACTGCGGAGCCTGCGACGGGGAGGGAGGTCTAGACAGAAGCTAAGCAAGGCAGAATGGAAATTGCTTTCGTTCCTGGGTTAAAGAGACCTAACAAAAAAAAAAAAACAAAAAACCAAACTAATTCTCACTTGTCCTTGTGGCATATGCACGGGGAAAAAAAACCCATTTTGAATAACTGCACTTTGTTGTTTTTAAAGGCCACGTGTGTCTTCTGTCTCACACAAAATAATTTCCTTCTCAGAATTACATCTCCCGTCCTTACGTGCCCAAGACTTGTTGCAGATCGCGGCAATGACTGGCTGAGAGGTGTCTGGAGCTCCTGCGATTCCCTGCCTGCCAGAAGGGCCTGGGGTGGGATGGGGACTGGATGGGCTGGGGGGACCCCGGGCTGCCCTGTGCAGCAGGAGCCCCCCCTGGGGAACGGGAGGGAAATAAACTAACCCCTGAACGCTCCCACTCCGAGGCGCCAGAGGGGCAGCGAGAAGGGCGTTCCTTGCCCCCAGGGGGTTCTGTGTGTCCCGTACCTGGTGTGCTCCTCGCGCCCCGCTCCGCCCGCGGCCCCGGGGGTGTTCTCGGTGCTCTCGGGCGGGGGGCTCCCGCCCCGCGTGCGCCGGGACACGAGCAGGAGCTGCCGCAGCACCTCGGCCTCGATCACCTCGAGGTCGCCGGGAGTGAGCTCGCCGAGCTCGCCGTGAGCACTGCAACGCAAAGCAGGGGGGACAGGCCCCGTGAGCACAGCTGACCCGGGCTGGAGACAGGACAGCCAGGGCACAGCCGGGGGGACAGACACCCGCGGTGCTCTGGGACGGATGCGGGACGGGACACGGAGCTCACACTTGGAATGTGCCAGCTGCAGCCTCGCAGGGAGAGGGAAGCGGAGCACATCCCCTGCCGTGGCAGGCTGGGGGGCAGGCCTGCTTGGGACCCCTAATTCCCGAGGAACCCTCCAGTCAGCAGGTGCCCACAAGAACCTCAGTCTCTGGAGGCTGTGCATCCCTGTCAGTGAAGTCACCAACAGCTCCCAGCTCTTGTGCCTGGGGGTCCGCAGGCTCGGCAGGGACAGCGAGGGCTCTCTGCCCCTGGCTTCGACGACACCCGAGTTCTGGTGATTCCCTTTGCCCTCTTACTGTATGTACCCTATTTTCCTGGCACCCGGGCTCACCTGGGCAGCTCCGCTGTCCCCGAGGGCTGGCCCTGGTACAGCACCCGGTGCTGGGGGCTCGTCGTCTCCACCAGGTCCTCCAGGAGCTGCAGCGCGCGGCAGAGCTCCGAGAGCTCGGCCGGCGTCCCGCCGGGCCTGCGGACGGACAGACAGGGCTGGCAGTGACCCGAGCGGTGGCGGGGCTTGCCAGTGCGTTCCCATCGCACCCCCTGCAAAAGCAAACAGCCTCCCAGTTGGAGCTTCCCAAAGCAAACAGCAAAAAACACGGTCCCGAGCTCTGTAGGAAGGGGGGAGGAAAAAAAAAAAGAAGAGAAGCACATGAGCAAACAAACCATCCGAAAATCAGGCCGGGCTGAGCCGCTGCTGCATGGGAATTACCCCTGTGCCGAGCACTTTAATTCCTTCACCTCCACAAGCGAAACAAATCCGGTGACCACCAACAGGTATGGGGACAGCCCTGGGACCTCAGAGGGGTTTTGATGAGGCTGCACCTCTATAATGATGCAAATGAGGACTTAACCACTGAAACAATGCCGCGGGCTAATCCCGGGACAGAGGTGTAAATGGCTATTCAGGTCCCCGCTGCCGCTTTGTGGGGCTCCCAGCCCAGGTCTCGGCCGGCAATGCACGCCCCAGCTGGGGCAAAAGGGAGCTCTCTGTCTTTTCCCCGCACGCAGGAGCGGACACCGTTTCCGCGGTTGACCCCGGCTCGCTCTGCCTCCAGGGAGAAGCTCTGCGCACAAAAACTTGCAGCATTTTGCACCCTCGTGCTGAGCTGTGCCCGAAGCTGTGCTTTCCCCCGAAGCTGTGCTTTCCCTCGAAGCTGTGCTTTCCCTCGCAGTGTTGGGCAACAGTGAACAATTAAGCGGGGGGCTGCTGTGCCTTTAAGTCGAGTTTCCTAGACATTTAATAAGCAAAACAATGCCAGGGAGATCACATAGGCAGTTAAACAGTGCCTTCTCTTTTCCCCCAGCCTTACAAACCCTGTATTCCAGCGGCCGGCTCGTTTCCCATTGTTTTCCTCCCGCTGGGTGGTCCTTCCAGGGTGCCACTCGAGAGGGATACAATAATAAAAAGGGAAGGGGAAGGAAGGGACACCAACATAAAGAAAAACAAAATGTATGACAATCTGCAGCAGGCTACGGATCAGAGGTCAGCAAACAAGAGGTCCTTCTCTTTTACAGGTTGCTTCCTGGAAACAGTCTGATTAAGCTGACAGCTTGAATTATGTGTTACATTTTGTAATGCACAATCCATCTGTGCTAAGTCCTCCTCAATGCCGCTGAAGCAGCACAGGCATAAGCTCTGCCTTTTTCCACCCCCTCAGCTCAGGCCTTAAAATAGTCATCATCTTTCTCCACGCTAATTCTCAGAGACCCTCTCCCCCCGCCTCCCGCCGCCCGGGTTTAAGCCCTCAAAGAAAGGGCTGGGTGCTGCGGGGAATGGTAAGAGGACACGGAGCCTTTCCCCTTGGATCGGCAGCTCCGAGGGAGGCGACACCGGGAGCCCTCACAAGCGCAGCGAGCCCCCGTGTGCCCTCCCCGGCTCCTCCCGCGGGGCAGGCTGTGAGCAGGCAGGAGCACGGCCTCTGATCCGGGCCCCCGGCCCCCGGAACACCGACGTTACTTCCCGACAGCCACCGGTCTTAGGAACCGAGGCAGAGAAGCTGCAGCACCCTACGGTGACCTGCAACCAGACGCAAACCTTCTGCCGGTTCACTTTTCCCAACAACATCTCCCTTCCTCGGCTGCCAATGCTTCACTGCAGGGAAAAACCCCAAAACTCCTTGAAAAGCACACACTGGCATCTCTGCAGTAGGACAGGAGAGGCACTTGCTCCAAAGGCGATCAAACTTGTGGCTTCCTGGCACACGACAAGGACTAGTTTTGCCTCTGGAGTCAGCCACAGTCTCTGCTCCTTTCAACACCATCCCCTGTACTCATTTCAGGTAACTGACCCCAAGCGAATGAACAGTGCTTCCTTCCGAGGCCACAGTGACACTGCTGCAGGGCGAGAGTCCAGGCTACAGATATTTCAGCTTAAGGCAACGAAAACACAGAATGTGGCCAATTTCAGCCCATTTCTTCAGCCAGCATAGGAATTTCGCAGGAGAAGACCACGGGGGGCCGGACGTTGTGAATCCGTGGTGTGACAGAGCAAAGGAAGCTGCGTTCCCCCCGCAGTTTGTGTGACTCGTGCAATTGGAATTCACCCTACTAATCCCTGGCAAGCTTTCCCACAGGATTTTTGGCTCATTAATTTGGCAGGGCTCAGGTGTGCACGCTGCATTCCAGGTGCCTTGGGAAGCCCACCTGGCTGTGAGCGCCAACAAGGGAACGGCTGCTCCTGCACTCCTGCCGGTCGATCTGCCTTTTCCTTCTCAGGTAAAGCAAATTAAAACCCGCATCTTTCCTCTGCAGCACCAGCAAGCAGCGGTGATCCCACTTCCACGGCCTTGAGAAGCGGAGGCATTCAGCCGGGCATAATGGGAGGAGAGCTCTGCGCCGCGGTTCCAGCCGTGCCCCGGGGACAATGCAGGCGCTCAAACCTCGTGTATAATTTCCCCGGGCCTCGAGAGCTGCTCCGCGTCTCCTCAGGCGCCGCACAGGCGAGGCGAGGCCTCGCCGGGGAGGGAACACAAGGTTAAACTGCCGGCGCTCAGCTCTGACTCCTCTCGCAGAGACGGGCGCTCGGTGCTCTCCCCGCTCCGCTGTGATTAACAGGTGGGATACAAAGGGAAAACTGGGGGGAAGCTATTTACATGTAAATCAGAGGATGTTTCCATAGCGAGCAGCAGCCCGATGCAAATGGAAAGGATAAAGTTACAGAAGAGTCTGCTGCTGGCCCCCGGCTTCTGCTCAGGTGTCACCTGCTAGCACCCAAACCTGTGCCGCCGACGTCTGCACCTCCACCACCACCACCCCGCGCCCAGGAACGGGGGAGAACAGGCAGGAACCAGATTTAAACACTCCAACAACCAGGATGGCAAAAGAGGAGAATTCATTCTGCAGGAGAACTTGTTCTCCAGGGGTAAAAGCGCTGTTTCCTTTGCACGATGTCCCACTAAAGCCCTGCCAGCCCTCCCCTGTCACCTGGGCCAGCCCCGGGGACCATCTCACCGTGGGCACTGCCCTGCCAGGACAGGGATGCACTTCCCTGTCTCATGAGGGCGTTGCGGGGCCGAAAATCCGGCTGGGATGGGTTTACAGCTCTTGCTGGCCACAAAATCCTGCCACTGTGTCACCCGGCAGCAGAGGACAGGCCCTGTGTCCCGTTCTCTCTTAGTCTGTTTCCAAACAACATGCTGCAGCAGTTCAACCCCCTGGAAGTCTTACCCAGTAGAGTCACTGGAGTAACATTTGTGTACATTCCAAGACCACGATCTGCATTTCAACAGCAAATCCCTCACTTGCCAGCTCTGCCCCCAGTGACGTGCCCGAGGCCCCTGAACGCCCAGCACATGCAGGAAACAGAGCAGTGGTACCTGCGTGGTGCTGAGCTGTCCAAGGGCTCCTCCTGGGCCGCGGGAGGGCTCGGGGGTGGCAGCAGGGAGCCCCCCGGAGCCTGGGCATCCCTGCCCTGCTCCTGCCGCGTGTCGGGAACGCTCGGCACTGCCTCCTCCTCGGCACCGGCAGGGACCGGGAGCTCGGCACTGCTCCCCTCCCTGTGGGCCCACCAGCTGCTCAGGCCAGGCTTTGCCCCTGTAAAACCAACAGAAAATAATGCATCACAGATGTAAAACCAGTAATTATTCTTCTCAGAACGCCAGCAGGACCATGGAGTAGATGACAGCGTAGGGAATGAAACCAAGCTTACCCACGCGGTTTGTTCACCCCGTGTGAGGGAGCATCCATCCATCCATCCATCCATCCATCCATCCATCCATCCATCCCGCTGCTCCCCTCGGCTGTGGGCTTCCCTGGCCACAGCCCCTGTCCTTCCACGCTCCTCTCACAAGGGGGAGTCCAGGGAGGCTGCAGCCTTTGGGGTTTGGGAACAAGCCTGCCATTCCTCAAAAACCACCCTGGCACAGAGACCGGCCACAAATCAGCTCTGCAGGAATCACACAGAGGAGCTGGAAAAAACGTCTCTTAGGCCAAAAAAAGTGTGCCCCAAGAGGCTCCATTTTTGAAACCTTTCAGCAGGAATACACGCCCAGAGGCTCTGAGGGGCTGAACTGGGATGACACAGACGTGCTGCTCGGCTTTTCACAGACTGCCAGGAGTCAGTGGGCCAGCCAGCGCTGTAACAAATTGGGATTGCTACAGAAATGGCCAGTTTTCCATAGAATTCACCTTGGGTCTAAATTAAGCAGCTTCTGCACAGCCCCAGCACTCCTGCTTGGCTCTGTGATGGAGTTTCACTGGGACTGAATCACCTCAGGTTTGTGCCCTGCAGGAGCTGAGCCACGTCCGGATTTGTAGAGCAGGGATGTGCAACAAACCCAGTTCCTCTGCCTGCTGGGAAACTGGGATGCAGTGGAATCGAGGGGTTTTCCAAACCTGCCCCCACTGCTGGATCCCAGTTTGGATCGGCTATCGTGCACCAGCTCTGAGGGAGAAGGCAATCAGCCTGACCCACAGGTGCCTCCTCTGGTGAAGCAGGTTCACATGAAACCTCTCCAGACGAGGCTCAGACTACGCCAGGGCCGCAGTGGGCACAGCAGTGAGGAAATCTTCCCTCACGGAGCCCCTGACCAGGATCAGCGCCCAGCCCCTGTCTGGGGGGAAACGGAGTGGAAAGGAAGAAAGAAACAGAGAGGAAAAAAGGAATAAGTGCCACCACACTCCAAGCCCAGCGGAAGAGGTGCAGGAGAAACAGCACATGGGCATGGCTCTGGCTGGACACATCCCACTGCAGTACCTGGGACACTGCCCTGCCGCTGCCCCTGCCCGGCGGGCGCTGCTTGGGCACCAGAAGCTGAGGTGAGCTGCTCGGAGCCCTCCTCACTGCCAGCCGGGTCCCCGTGTCCCGCTGCTCCCTCCTCGCTCTCTCCAGCAGCGCTCCCGGTCTCGGGCCCGAGCCCCTCAGGGGACGGGCAGCGCTTGGGGGGGTCCCGCCGGGAGCCCAAGCCTGCTGTGGCCGAGGCAGCTGATGTGGGGCAGCCCAGCGAGCTGGATGCTGCTGGATGGGCCAGTCCTCCTGGCTCGGCCGTGCTGGTGCCCATGCCCGCCTGCTCTGCAGCCTGCAGCACCTGAAACACACGGGGGGACATGGCTGAAGGGGACAAACAGGACACGAACTGGCTGCGGCACGCGGAGCCTCTCCAGGGTGCCATGAGTGGCCCCGAAGAGAGAAGTGCCACAGAATCCCAGGGTTTGCTACGGCATCAGTGCCACACAAGCCCTGGCACACATTCCATGCATCCCAGTGTGAAATGAGGGCCCAAGTGCCACAGAATCCCAGGGTTTGCTATGGCACCAATGCCACACAAGGCCTGGCACACATTCCATGTATCCCAGTGTGCAGTGAGGGCCCAAGTGCCACAGAATCCCAGGGTTTGCTATAGCATCCATGTCACACAGTGCCTGGCACACA
>VZRR01007172.1:122574-177774 GCA_013398015.1 Oreocharis arfaki | reverse complement strand
CGGCGCCCGGCGCCCCTTCCGTGCATCCCAGGGGGAAATGAGGGGCGAAGTGCCCCAGAATCCCAGGGTTTGCTATGGCGTCCATGTCACACAAGGCCTGGCACACATTCCGTGCATCCCAGTGTGAAATGAGGGCCCAAGTGCCACAGAACCCCAGGGTGTGCTATGGCATCAGTGCCACACAAGGCCTGGCACACATTCCGTGCATCCCAGTGTGAAATGAGAGCCCAAGTGCCCCAGAATCCCAGGGTTTGCTATGGCATCCATGTCACACAGTGCCTGGCACACATTCCGTGCATCCCAGTGTGCAGTGAGGGCCAGGCCCCAGTTAAAGCTCCACGAGCCACAATGCCCAGTGGCAGAAGCTGCCTGCACCCCCAGCCCGGCCCAAAGGGACCCGAACACATCAAGGACTCAAACCCATCTGAAAGGTGACTGGATTTTACAGAGGGTCAAACCTTTGAGATCAGGATCCTACACAGACTTTGGAAGGCCAAAGCACAACATTTAGAGCTGCCCACAAGGCCACAGAGCCCAGAGGGACCATCGTGCTCCACGTGTGAATCACATAGCAGATCCAGCTTCCCTCACATCATGGAACAAGGCAAAACTCCGTTTCACTGCCTCCCTCCTGCCCTTCCCCTGGCAGTGACACCTCCTTTCCCACCAGGTGACGTGGGACACGGAGCAGACGCATTTTAAGTGGTGCTTTCCTCCAAGGACTGTTGAACTTGCACAAAGCCAGCTCCAGGAGTACAACCACTCCGCTGCTACATCCCAGCCTTTTAATACTTGCCTCTCTTTCTTTGCGAGCCTGCTCAATCAGGACAATTTAGGAGGAGTGGCCGCTGCCACCACGACTGCTGCAGGGTCACCGCCAGTTTATGCAAAGCCAAAATTAGCCATCCTAATGCCACTGCTCAGACTAAGCAGGGCCTCCTCTCCAGCCCCAAATCCCAGCAGGACAATTTACAGGCACCTCCACACCTCTCCCCTCTCTTTCACTGCCTGACCTCTTCCTCCCACACAAAGTCAGCTGCCAAGCCCAGCTGAAAGGAGACAAAGGCATCTTGTCTGGTCCGTGACCAAGGTTCCTTAAAAAAGCTCAAATTCCACGTAACAAGGAGCAGAACAAAAAGCCATGAAGTCATTTTAAGTAGCTGTAAAGGTCTGCCACTCAGATTAAGTTCACGACTCATTCCATCAGCATGGCTCTCAGGTTCCTCCTAATTACTTCTCGGGTGTTGGACTGGGTGCTTTCTAATGCCTCCAGCCAGTCCTGCTCGGCAGTGGCAGCTCCTGCATGCAGCGTTCCAAAACAAAGGGATTTTGAGCAGGCACCAGCACGGCACACATCCCTAAGGATGCCCTTCCCAGGGCAGGGGCTCTGCCACCCACGTGTTTTCCTGGGGGGTTCCAGCATGCCCGAGTCCAAACTCTTCTGAGGGCTCCAAGGAGGAGCTTCCAAGCTGACTTCACGGCACAGAGGATCCGGGAGCCTGGGCTGGACAGCTCTGCCAGCCGGGAAGGAGCTCTTCGGTGTGGCACTTCTGAGCTCAAGCACTCCCCTGCCAACTTGGGGCCCAAAAGGGCACTTATCCCATGGCTCAGCAACGTGCCACACACTCCTGGCGGCGTTTGAGCGTCGGGATACCGCCCATCTGTAGAAGGCTGGTTCTGGGATTGTCCTTCTGGGTCCCCAAGGCCCAGAGACGACCCCCCAAGATGCCACTGAGGGGGGCATCATGCAGTCAGTGCATCCCAAGTGGCTGGAAGGAAGCCATCCCAGTCCCAGTGCTGGGGAATGAAACCAGTCCCATGAGCTGTATCCCGGACATCCCAGGCGCCGAGCGCACGCTCTCTGTGACTGGCTCGGTGCCACGTCCCTGAGAACAAACTCCTGAGTTTTGGACGGGAGAACCAGCAGGTTGGAAGTGAAAACAGCCCCAGAGGTAAGAGCTGAAACGCAGCCCAGGGACATGGCAAGAGATGCACAGTGTAGCTGAAGTTACCTCTGGCTCTTAGGACGGAGGTGAGGAGGAGGAGAGGGGATAAAGGAGCCCACAATCAACTCCACTATTATACAGAAAATGACATTTCTGGGTACACACCACACTCTCGTACTGCCCAAAACCTGCCCACAGGTTTTAAACCCCCAAGTCACACCATGAGCCTTTGATGCTCTAGCACTGATGTCAGCTTTTCCATCGGATGGAAATCCCGTCTCCCACTCTGCCTACCTTCCAAAATAAACTCACCTTTCCCCACAACACCTCCCAGCTCAAGCCACAGCTTGCACCCTGCCACGGGCCTGCCTATCTAGGTCAAGGCTGCTCGGGTTCACTGCTTTGTGTATTACAGTTTAAAGAACGCTCTAAATTCAAGGTTTTTAACTTTTTAATCTGTGGGGGAAACTTCCTATAAACTCAGATTAACGGCTGCTAATGCACTGAAGAAAGCAAACCAAAACCCTTCCTCCTACTATAAAAACAAAATAGTGTGGCCTCTGTTTCTTTTCTGATAAGAGTCTTAAATACCAAACATTTAACTGCATAATAACATTCCCTGGCAGCCAGCAGCCTGCTTAGCAGATACATAAAGCAGGTAAAAGGGGAAAAAGTTAATTTCTTGGCTGAATGATTCCATCGGTAGCTATAGGGCAAACTAGAAAGTCTTTTAGTAAAGTAGCAGTTGATTCTTCTATCAATCTGCAGCACACACTCTCTTCCAAGGAATGCATTAAATATGAAAATCATATCCCGTTATCATCTGTTCCCAGCTTTCAGCCCAGTAAGCTTTCCTTAATGAATGCTGTAGCCTGAGGGACGCGCGTGCTGCCGGCTCCTCGGAATAATGGAGTGATGCTCCCGTCCTGCCTATTCCGGCGCCGCCTGGCTGAGGGGCTTCCGCACACAGTCACAAGTGACTACTCTTGCCAGCATGCTCCAAGTTATTACGAGATGTTTTTAGACATTTCATCTGGAAGAGCTTTGCTGCTTTTAGTGGAGAAAACAGCTCTGGTCTTGAACTGTATCATTTATATGGAGATAGGAGGAGGGATTAGGAGCCTGCATTACTGCAGATATATGGCAGCAGATATTTAAGTATTCCTTGTCAGTCTTTTTGTCTGTTCCTTAGATATGCAATCTCCTTCTGCTCCTCCCGAGGAAAGGTCAAAACGCACGGAATTACGAACACAGCACACAGGCTCCTCGGCTGCGGGGCTGCAAAGACCCCTCATTAGGGACATTTCCTCCCCGGTCACGGCCGCCTCCACACCGCCCAGCGCACCAATTATCAAAGCCAACAGGAAGACACTGTGCGTAAACAGTCCCAGCTTTTTTTTTTTTTAATTCCAGCTCTTTGGAGGAAACGATTGCACTTTTCACCCAGGTGGTGATTCACACGCGGCCTCACGCCGCGCGTGCCCGCACCGCCATCCCCACGGAGAGGCTGCGCAGCCCCGAGGAGAGCGCGGCCCCGGAATAAAGCCCCTTTTCCCCCACCCCGTTACCTGCTCGCTGGATCCTTCCTCCTCCTCCTCCTCGCCACCTCCTGCTGACGAGCCGCCCTCTTGAAGGGATAACAGGCTTTTAATTTCCCTTCCGTACCATTCCTAAACGGGAACAAATCCGTCACACAAAACTGGAGGCCGAACAACCGCCCCCCCGTCCCCCCCAGCCCCAGAGACGCCACTCTGCGTCTTTAAATGCCAAGTCCCCGCAGCCTTTTTGACTCAGCCCACGTTTAAAAGCAGAGATCTCATTTTCTCCTCATTTTTCCGCTCCCCTGCCCAGGCAGCGTGGGTCTCATACGCGTTTGTTCACCCCCTTCATTGCCAATCCTACACAACGGCAATAACTCGTCGGCTCGTGTTTACCACGTCCCAGCCGGCCTCTGCAGCGCCGAATCGCTGCTGCTGCCTGCACACAGTGACCCGGCTGCTTTGGGACCAAACGAGCTCCGCGGTGTGTTTTTGATGCCCCATCTCCGTGCCGGCCGCTCCGCACCCGGCTCTCCCCGCTCCAGGGTTTAATGGAGCGGCGGTAACGCGCCGGGAGCGGGGCTGGGCACCGCCTGCAATTAGAGCTGCCTGCTCCTGGCTGGAAGCGCCCCAGGAGCCGAGCTGCGGCAGGGAACGGGCGTGGGTACAAACCCTTGCCACGAGTAACTCGCCCGCCCCTGCCCTTCGCTCCGGCGGCGCGCTCGGCTGCCAGGCGCGAGGCTGCTCGGGAAGCCCGGAGCGTGCGATTTCGAGGAACAAAACCTCACCACGTGAGGGGTCAGGATGCTCAGAAGGAACTCGAAGGTGAACTCCTGGATTTCGCCGAAAGCTGCAGCGGATTTATTTATGCTCCTAAAAATTACTGACCGAAGCCAGGGAGCAAAAATGCATCTTTCAGAAACAAAAGGAGTTCTGTGAGCTACAGCCACATAATTAATGTGCACAGAGTTGTGATAAAGCACTCCTAAAGGGCATTCTCTGTGGGAAAAAAGGAGAGAAGGCAGCAATAATTCCTTTCTGTGTACTCCCGTGGTAGATTAAATGATTGCAGGCTCCATAACTCTCCTGCTTTCCATAACTAACACGGAGGAGGGTGTCATTTGTTCAGCGGCTTAAAAGTAACTGTAACTTGGCAAAGATAAAACGGACGGCACAGGAACATCAAAACGGGAGGACTGAACAAAAACCCCACGTGCTGCTCGACCCGTGGCACCGTGACTGGGACCCGCAGCAGGTGTCAGAGCCACCAGCCCTGACACCGGGCAGCTGAGGAAGAAAAACCCCTTCAAACCAGCAGGGGAAAGCTGGCAGCACAGCACAGCCCCCCCTCCTCCTGCTCTGCTTCAAATAACAACTGAAAATCAGAGGCAGGCAATCACACACCCCAGGGACGGGCTCTGAACTCTGGGCTACTGCACTGCAGGCAGGAAAAGATGCTCCTTCAGACCTGTCAGCTCTACAACCTGAAATACAGACCCCGACCGAGATTGCTTCCAGCTCTAGGACGTACCAAGAGGTTCCTACATAACAGCAGCAAACACCCACCACCAAGTCTTAGAGAAAGTTACTTCCATCTTCCGAATGCTCTCCCAGCCCGTGGTCTCCATGTGAGCCTCCAGCTGCAGGAGCTCCCGGCGCAGGGCCCGGTTCCGGCGCAGGGCCCGCTGCTGCCGCGCCGACACCGCTGCCAGCTGCTTCTGCAGCTTCAGCTGCTTCAGTCTCACCCTGCGGGGCAAAGAACAGGCCTTTAGAGGTGTGAAAATTAACCAAAAGCATCCGTCACAGTCGCTCTGCCTCAGACACGCAGACCCCAACGCTGCGGGGGAGCTGCCCCAGACCCCAAAAAGGAGGAGATCCGTTCTTCTGCACACCTATATTTATATAATTACATATGTGCCACTTCCCTGCAGATTTACACAGGGGCTCTGGTGTTCCAAAAGGGCAAACACGTTAAAAACCTCTTGTAACTGTGTTTCACATGGATTGTGTTCTAGTCGCTCCCATCCCATTAAATCAGAACGAAAACTGTAGCAGAGGAACATGTTCGGAAAGTCACCCGAGCGGGAAGGCTGAGGCTGAGGTTCCACAGCTGCCCAAACCCCAGGGGCCACCAAGAGGGGCACTGGAAATCCCTCTAAGCCAGCTCTCTCCCACCTACAGGTTCCCTTTCAGCCAGAGCCCTTTCCCTGTGTGTCCCGGGGCAGCCGTGTGGCATCAGTGCCAACACAGAGAGATGGGCACCCAGAGATGCCCCTGGCTCACAGCTCCAGCCTCGAGGGAAGCTGCAGCCCAAAGCCCCCACGATGTTACACTTCTACACCTGTTTGATTAAACCAAATCCAGGAAACAAAGTACCTGTGATGCTGCCCCACCTGTCCACACATTTTTTCCTTTAGTTTGCTATCCTTATTTTCTGCCCCTTTCAGAGGAGGGGCTCCTACAGCAGCCAGCCCTCAGTCCCTGGAGCTTCACAGAACCCCTCAGAGGAAAGGAATGCAACACTGGATGACACTGCTCAGCCCTCTTGGGCTGTTGGGGCTTTTGGATTTTTTTGACTTGTTTTGCCTTTGTTTTGTTTTTTTTTTGTTTTTTTTTTTTGTACAGACTGTCCACGCAATTTACGTTACACAGACACTGCAGAAAGAATCCAAGGAGCAGGAGCAGAACCTGGAACACCCCCGAGGGCTTCTTAAGGCTCTCAGCTTTCTAAGACCCTGGGATTCTCCAGCATGGACTGAGCTGTGGTGATTTTGTAAAAACAGGATAAAGCCAACGTGCGTGTTCGATGTTCCCAAGACTTTAGTGTCCACATTTATGCCACTGCTGCTGCAGTTATTTCATCAACAACCTCAAGACGTGAATTTTACATTACACTTAACGTATGGATATAAATGTACTGTTACTGAAAAACCTTCCAAGACAACCGAACCTTTGTACCTAAAATAAAGTGACCCCCAAGGAGCTTTCAAACAGGCTTACAGGTACGGATCAGCCATTGTGTGTTCCATCTGCTGCCTTCCTGATTCCGGCCTCTTGGTTTCCACTGCAAGAAAACAAACAACGTGCAGTGAGACACAAATATTTCACCACCTGAACCCCGCAAAGGCCAGAACTAAAGGGTTGTGCAGAGCACAGCCCTTGCTGAGCAGAGAGCTCAGCTCTGCTGGGAGTCCCTGACTCATCGGCCAGCCCAGCTCAGCACCAAGCAGAACAACTCCTCTCTTTGTTCCTCACAGGAACAGGGCTGCTGGAAAGGGAAGAGATGCCTGAACATCCACGGGGGACCAGCAGCACAGCCAGAGACCCTGGGAAGGTGTGGGAGCGAAGGGGACATCACGCACCCCACGGCGTCTGGGCACATTTCTCCGTGCGTTTGGGCTCTCCCTACGCACACACACACACACACACAGACACCCCCTCCCAGCGTCCCTGCAGAGAGGAAAACCCTTCCTGCTGCTCCGCCCGAGCGAGCAAGGCTTCAGCCGTGTGATGCTGCCAGCGCCCGGAGCAGGATTAGGGTTTCGTGTCATGCACGCAGTTTCACAGCCACGCTTCCCCTGGGATCTCATCCCTTCAATTTCCCCTCACGCCACGGACAGCCAAGCAAGCGCGCACTCCGGGGTCCTGTTTTCACACTTCTCCAAGTAATTTCCCTGCCTCACTGGAGAACGCCGCCGCCCTAAGGGATGGAGAAGCCGACGGAGGCGAGCGGCCGTTCGCTCCCATCCCATTTCCCACCGCCCCATCCCGCAGGCAGGTAGCACGCTGCGCTCCTCAGCTCCCCAAAAGGCCGTGCCCTCCCGCCCTGGCTTGCGGAAAACGCCTGCGGTTTTCCTTCTCCGCAGCAAAGCGCCAAAGCTCCCTGACCGAAAATGTTACTCGTCCCTGCAGCCCTGGCTTAGGCTAACACGGCACCAAGAGCCCGGAGCTCTTCCTCACCGAGCACGCCGGCACCGCCGTGCCGAGGCCGGACGAGGCGCCAGCATCAGCAAATAAACCCTGGCCAGCAGAGCCCCAGCGGTAATTTAAGGTCCGGCTGCGTGTCTCGGGGTGGTCCCTCGATCAGCAGCCGGACCTCCGCTGACTGGCTTCTGGGCCCCCTGGCAACTGAGATACCGAAGGGAAAAAGGAGGAGGACATCGATGAGAACAAGGGGGTAAAAAAGTTACCCCCCCGCCAGGAGCGAGAGCCGAACTCCAACCACGCCGCGGGGGGACCCGGCTCACCTGGCGTGGGGTGGCTGCGGGGCCGCTGCTCGCGGGGTCGGGCGTCCGTCCCGGTGGTGCCGGTGCCGATCCCGATCCCGATCCCGATCCCGATCCCGATCCCGATCCCGGTGCCGATCCCGGTGCCGATCCCGGTCTCGGTCGCCCCGCGCGGTTTCCGCCGGTGGCCACGTGCGGCTCCCGCCATGCCCCGCGCGGGACCCCGGAAGTGCCGCCCCGCGTTGCCATGGGGACGGGCGGGCGCGGCCTGCGCCGCCCAGAGGCGCTGGGGGAGCCTTGGAGGCGTTTGGGGTTTTCATCGTTGTTTATCCTCACCCCAAGGTCTCTCACGACTTTGCTGTTCGCTCAGATGAGCCCCCGGCGAGGCACGATCCGTGTGCTGGAAAAGGGGGAGATTTGCAAAGCGCCAGTTCAAAAAATAACTTGGAGCTGGTGGAGAGTTAGAGTTGGTTTTACCAAGTTTATTGTACACCGTCAGGAAAAAAAAAAAAAAAAACAACAACAACAAACCCTGATTCCTCGTCCTGTGGAGTGCCACCGTGTCCCTCTGGTGCTGCCAGCTCTCCAAAATTCGTACGGGAGAAGCCACAGTCACCTCCAGCCCTGCATCCACATCCCCAGCTGGAGAATGAAAACAGAACGCCCGCCTTTCATTTCCAGATAAAAACTTCGAGCCCTTTGAAAGGAAGTTGCCAAATGAGCGCTCAGACTCCAGGGCCCCAATAAAATCTGAATGCTAGGGGAATAATTGAAACGAAGGAGAAGCGACACATCAATAGACAAAATTGCGGAGAGCAATGAAATGCTTAAGCGTAATTAGGACAGCAATCAGTGCACAATTAGTGCGAGATCATCACGGTAATTAGCCTTCGTTAGAACTTCTGGCCAAGAACCGCCACATGAAAGCTCAGCTGGAGCTGCAGGCTCTGGCTGGGGACTCGGGGGGATCGGGAGCTTTTGGGGTTCCCAGACTGGGTTTAGTGACCCAGCAGCATTCCTGGGCCTGCTTCCGAAAATATTTGTGCTTGCTGAAAGAGCACCTGAAAGAGCACAGAACTTCCGAGCGCCTCCGGCGCTGTCTAAAATCCTGAGCACGCTGCAAGCCCTATTCCCAAACTGCAGTTCTAGGGTTTGCTGGAAAGGGGCTCGTGGTCCCTGACCCATCGGGCTGCACAGTTTGTCTCCCAGGGAGACAAAATTCCCTGCGAGGAATTTTTTTCCACTGTGGACCTCGGGCTGGGGCTCAAGGGTGTTGAACCGCAGGCAGGGCTCAACATCCTGCTTATATTTAACGAAAAATAAGGAAATAAGGAGCCTTAGCCTGGTCCCCCCGATGTATTTCCCACTTTGCTCCGTGTCTCGGTGCCCACCGCAGCCCCTGGGCTCATAATTGACTCAGGAATAATCTCCATCCTCCCATCCCTGATAAGGAATGTGGTGCCTTCCCTGAAAGCCTGCGAAGAGGAGTGTTGTGTTTGTGTTCTCCCCGCGCAGTACTTCACACTCCTTTCAGATTGTTTTAATTTAATTTTGATGTAATCTGATAAGAGCTGTAAAACTGTCAAAGGAAGCCGCCGCCTCCTTCTGTCGCATTAAACGCACTTTGAATGAAATGGTGGCTTTGTCCCCAGCAGCCGCCGAACCAAAGCATCTCTTGATTCCAGCGCAGGGATTGATGTGCACTAATCTGAGCAGCTTTACTCTCCTTTTCAGTCAGGGAGGCAGCCACGTGTCCTTCGGCATCCCGCTTTCCTGCGGGAGGCAGCCGTATCCCAAAAGGTGCGGATCGGCCTCACGGAGCTGGGCACCGACCAGAGACCCCTGGTCTCACCGACCAGAGACCCCTGGCAGGGTTTCCCGGTTTCCCAGGGCAATGGATCCAC
Source organism: Oreocharis arfaki (assembly GCA_013398015.1). Classification (NCBI taxonomy): domain Eukaryota; kingdom Metazoa; phylum Chordata; class Aves; order Passeriformes; family Paramythiidae; genus Oreocharis; species Oreocharis arfaki. The sequence continues at coordinate 168,160 of VZRR01007172.1, read as the reverse complement.
GTGCTGCCCGTGCCTGCTGCAGGGATGGGATGCCCCTCGCTCCCGGAAAAGTGGGAAACTCCTTACAGAGCAGGAATTGCCCGCGGTAGGGTGCCTTGGGACATGCAGCAGGTTGGGGGGGACGGACATTTGGGAAAGGGATTTGCACAAACATGGGGATGTGTTGGGAAGAGGTTTTCCCTCTCTGTGCTCTCAGGCTGATCCCTGAGAGCACAGTGAGCTCGCCCACGAGTCAGGGCAGAGCTGAAGGCGTTTGCTTTTCTTTCTCTCGGTCAGACTCGTAACACGGGCCCTGCTAGCTGCGTGAACACGCACGGAGGATTTACATAATGCCCGGCGAAGTCCTGTCTGTTAATGACTCGGGGCCCAAATGCAGAGCGCTAATGACAGCCCGGGAACCAAAGAGCAGGAACAGCAGCGGGCGATCTCGGCAGAGCAGTTGTGAGGATCCATTTCCTGTCAGCGGCGGCGCCTGGAAACAGCAATTAACGTGTTGGACGCGGTGTTTACATTTTAATACATTTAAATGTAATAAAACGCTTTTATTAAGTGTTGCAGCTCCTTGAAACCTGTTATTACTCGTTCCTGATGCACGCCGCGTCTGCCCTCGGATCCGCTGCCTCGGGGCAGGGGACAGAGTTCCCCCGGCAGGCACCCGGAGCGCAGAACCCAAGGGCTGAGTAAACAACAACCTGGAGACCGCAGCAGTGACAAGTATGCCGTGTTTATTAGAAGTGCGAGGGCCTGAGCCAAAGCCTGGTGGCATGACTGAAAAGCCCCATGGCACGTCACTGTCCGTGGGTTTTGAATTAATCCTGGAGAGCTGAGACGTGAGCACATGCCGCTGATATTAACGAGCCCCAGAAAAGCCACGGCACGGGGAAGGGCCTGCTTTAGAGGCGCCTTGCTAGGAAGCCCCCCTCCTTCTCCAGCCATCTCCAAGTGCTCTTCCAGTGTCCTGTGCAGCACAGGAGGCTCCAGGAGCGGAAGGGAGCAGGTGTGAGGCTGGTCCAAGGCCAAGCATCCAGAGGGGATGTCAGGCAGATTTCGGGTCTCACTCGCTCCTGCGACCGGGCTGTGAGCACGAGGAGTCTCCGTTCAAGTGTCTGCTGCTGTCTGAAGAGGAAAGAGGAGATTGACAGTGCTGAGTCTCCCCGTCCCTGGAGAAATGAGAACTGAATTTAGGCTTTCTGAGATGGGAGCCCAGAGGCCGAGTTCAAACCAGCCCGCTCAGAGCCGAAGGACTCAACTCCCGTCTTCCCTTAAAACACCTCACACCCGGGAGCGCCCCGTGCCACTTGAACTGCTGTTCCTCTAGCTGGACCAGCTCTGGTGACTTTCTGTGCAGGAAGGAGTATTTTGGAACGTCTCCCCCAGGCCTGCAGTGACCAGACATCAAGCGGGAGAAGCGGCTCGCAACACAGAGCCAGGCTCAGTGCCACAGGTGCCCGTTGGGGTCCCACTCGGCTGCAGCCTGACCCGAGGTGACAGAACCCGGCACAGGGCAGAGCCTGCCACAGGCACCACCAGCTCCCCTCCTTACAGATGTGGGATGGAGAACATCCCTCCTGGGGCTCTCAGGACTCCACGTGCCCATGCTGGAGCACACGGTGCTGCAGTGAGGAAAAGGGGACACTGCACCCACACACATTCCCAGCTCACAGCGTCCTACCTCGCCTTGGGCGCGCTGTCCCCTGCACCAAGCCGTGTTTTTGCCAGGATCCTCTCTCAGGAGAACAGCACCTTCACGGCCACGCTGCTCCCTGCGCCGTCCGCTCCGCAGCTCCCGCTGGCGGGGCCTCTGCTCGGCCAGGCCACTCCATCCTGCTTCACCTCAGTGCTTGCTGCTGCTGCTGCTGCTGCTGCTTGAGAGGACACAGATCTATCAGGCTCCTTCATGAGTGTTCTAACAAATGGCTGGGTTGGTCTCATGTACAGACGGAAAGACTGAAAAAGTTTAGCTTCTGCAAGTCATGAAAAATTAAAGGGAGAATACAAAATTCTTTTAACTGAATCAGATGTTCTCCTGCCAGCCCCACTCGGCTCAGAGCAATGGGTTCTGAAGAGCTGCTGCCTGCATTTGGACAAGGTGAAAAGCCTGGAGCATCCTGATGCCGGGCTCAAAGGGATGTGTCCGGCCCATTGTCTGGTGTGATTAATGAAGCCTTTGCACAGCGAGATAATGCCATGTTTGCCGTGCCGGGGACGCTGCTGCGCAGCACAAACATCACATCTACGAAGAATATTCAGTGTGATAACGAAGGCCAACGAGCCCATCTATGCGTGACTGGATTCCACCCAAAAACGCCTCAAATGATATTTGTTTATTTCCTAATTGTCAGCCACTTTGCTGCCCTCGTCATCGCCGGGTTCAACAAGTGCTCCAGGCTCCGAGGGTTTGAAACAAAGGGAGGCACCTGGGCAGCCGTGCGGTTCGTGGGGCCGGGATCTGGCGGCACGGCAGCGGGGTGCGGCTCTTGGGACAGGCACCGTGACAAACACGGGGTCCCGGGAGGACCCCTCCCTCCTCGCACCCCGCCACTCAAGCCCTCCCCGCGCCGTCTGTGCCTCAGCAGGAGCACCTGCAGGTCAGCAGCGACTCTGGGAAATAAAAGCCAGCGGATCAGCAAAAGGGCCACACAGGAGGAGAGCGAGCACGGAGCCCCGAGCTGGCGCCGTGGGGGACCCCAGTGCTGTGCAACCCAGGTTTGAGTGCACACGGTATTTTTCACCTCCCACGCCAAACCACCGTGCTGGTTTGCTGTGACTGATCAGGCATCTTCCCCCTGTCCTGTGCAGAGGGTCGTTCTGGTGGTGAATGAAAGGCTCCACACATAAAAGCTGTTCACTCGTTTGTAAAAAGCAGGAGAGCAAGCGCAGCACCATTAAGTGCATTAAGCTGTGTCTGCTCGGAGCTCAGCACCCCTGGGCCCTGCACTGCATTCAGAGCACGCCAAACAGAAACAGAAACTCGAAGCTGACGGAAAGGCTTGAGCAGAGATGTAAGAACCCTCCGACAGTGCATTTTGACAGTGCTCAAAACCGCGTTTCTAACCTACCTGCAAGGCAGTGTGGGGCGGACACACAGGTGGGCAAAGGTTGTGGCTCACTCCCAGGCTTCAGGTCCCGTTTGCAGACACACAAACCGCGCCAGCCTCTCCCGGCGGCCCGGGGCTGACCCGTGCCCTGTTCTCATCAGGACCTGACCTGAGAGAGGCGCCTGACCCCGAGCGTTCTCCTCCTGCCCCTGTCCGCAGTGTCCCCCCTAGCTCAGCACAGCCGCCTCGGGAGCACAGAGCTGCCCCAGCCGGGACACTCCTGAGCGCCCCAGCCCGGAGTCTCGCTCCCTCAGTACTCGCATTATTTCTTTTGCGAGAGCGCGTTTGTTCTCTGCGCCCGAAGCGCCGGGGACGCGCTGCCCGCCCGGGCGAGGGGCGGACAAAGGAAGGCGGGAAGGGGAAAAGCCCCGTCCCAGCACCCGCAGCTCCGGGCGGACCCCGGGACACCCCGCGGGCGGAATTCGGGGAGCAGCTGCGGGGCGGCCGCTCGCCTCGGGGTGCCGCACCCGGAGCGTGCGGTCCCCGCTGCCGCTGCGGCCACGGACCGAGCCGGGACCCCCGCCCCGGGGACCCCCGCCCAGGTAGGTGCCGCTGGCTTCGCCCGCGCCCTCGCTCACCGCCTTCCGTGCCCTTGGATCTTCCCCCGTCCTTTCCCTGGAGCCACTGAATTCCGGCGACTTCACCCACCGCTCCATGCGCAAGCCGGGGATTCAGAGCCCGCTCCGGCTGCTCTTCAGCGGCTCCGGGCAAACGGCACCGACCGCAGCCGGCAGTGACCGCGGGCGGCAGTGACCGCAGCCGGCAGTGACCGCGGGCAGCAGTGACCGCAGCCGGCAGTGACCGCGGGCAGCGGCTGACCGAGCGCGGTGGGGCCGGAGCGGGGCCGCGGGAGGTCGCAGCGGACCGACCGCCTGCGCTGGGGTAAAGCGATGCAGAAGGGTCCGCTCGGAGAGCGGCTGCCCGCCGGCGCAGGCAAGGGGCCGGGTTTCCTCTCCCGTCCCCCCGCAGGTCCCTTACCTGGGCTCCGGGCTCGGCTCCCCCGCCGGCGTTGCCGCTCCCGCCGAGGCACGGACAGGCAGCAGCCACAGGGAATTTAGGGTCTTCCCGAAGCCCTGCCGCCCTTCCCGAGGGGGGTCAGCGCCGGGGATGCCTCCCCCCGGCCCCGGGATCCCCCCGGTCCTCCCCCCGCATCGATTCCAGTCCGGCGGTGGCAGCGTTTAGGCCGGGATTGGGGGATAATGGGAATATCATCTGGAGACAATTACCTTTGGAGCGCGCCCGCTTCTCCTCCCAGACACTGTTATTTGAGCAATAGGATCATTTGATTTCATATCGCACTAAATAACCCCCGGCCGCCGCAAATTGCCGCCTTCTCAACAGCCACCCCTTGGAATAAATTGCACAGCGACTCCTTGGGCTCTGGCNCCCCCTTGTAATAAATTGCCCCTCGAGTCCTTGGGTTCTGGCTTTTTTTTTTTTGTTTTTTTTTCCCCCCCTTCCTTATTTCCCCCCCTCCTTTTTCTCGTCTGCAGAACAGTACTTCGGGAGAAGCAGGGACGGAGGCCCGATGCTGGTGGATAAACCGTGTCCAGCAAAGCTCCAGCTCCCTTAATAAGCCGAGCGGCCAAGCCCTACCCGCACCAGTTTTCCTCGAGTTTTTCTCCCCCTCCCTCCTCTTTTTTTTTTTTTTTTTTCTTTCCTTCTTTTTTTTTTTTCCCCCCCTTTTTTTTTCCTTCTCCCCCTTTAAAGCAGATTTTCCCCCACCGGCTCCCACCGATGGCAGGGCTCGATGTGCCTTTAAGGCTCTGTCAGCGCTTGCCTGATAATCTGGTCATCGCCGGCCTCATTAGATCCGTATTAATGTCAGCCACGGATTGCTAATTAGATTTGCGGGATAAATGAAATTACCCGAGTGGGCTGCGTGGGAGGGGGAGTGCAGCCTCCCAGCGCTTCCTGGGATTTACGGGGCAAAAAAATAAAAAAGGGAAAATAAAAAGGAAAGACACAGTTTTATTTCCCGTCCTTTTCTCCCTTCGTGGCCCTCCTGAGCCGCATCCCCTGCTCGGGCTCCCCTGTGACAGCCACTATCCAAGGAATTCCCCAGAGAGCTCCGTCCCTGGGGCTGGGGGTTCTGCTAACAGAGCCCAGCGGTGCCGCACCGGGCGCTCCGTGCCGGGAGATCCCGCTCGCGTTGGCTTCGTGGATCCCAGGGAGCAGCTCTGGGGTGAACAGCACCGCGCTGCCGGGGTCTCGCAGGGGTCGGGGGAGAGACCGATGGCGTTATTCATCCTATTTATTTATCCTTATTAGAAAATGGGATGAAAGAAGAGGGCCCGGCGCCTTCCTTTAAGCGCCGGCTGAGCAGCGCACGCTCAGCCCCAATTAAACGCTGCCCGGACGAGGCCTTTCTCCATATTAGAAACCCGGCTCTGTTTAACGAGGACCAATTAAATCCTGCTTCATTTTACCTGGCATCCCACAATAGACCTGACAACAAATTCCCTTTCTTCTTCCCTGGTAATTACCGGCAGAGTCAGCCCCGCTCCCAGGGCAGGAAGCCCTCCCCGATAACCCACCTGCACCCCAGCTGGATCCCAGCGGAGCCGGGGGCCCCTTCCTGCCCCCGACCCCACCAAAACCCAGCCGGGATCAGCGCGGGCCTCCAGCCCTCTGCCACTGCGACCCAACACGGTGCTGGCAGAGCAGGGCCCCTGCTAGGGAAGCATGTGGAGCTATTCCAGCCCGGCTCCGGCCTCCATTCCCAGGCCTCCCCTGAGCACCCCACAATGTTAAAAACGGCACCCTGTCTCCCAGGGGACATCACTGCAACCGGGAGATTCAACTAAATAATCCTGGCCCTTTGCTTCTCCCACAAATAAATGGCTTTTTTTCCTCCCACAAATATTTCCTTTCCCAAGTTCCCTTTCAAAAGAGAAAAAAAAAAAACAAACCAAAACCAAAACAACAAAGAAACAAAACCCCAAACTGGAGAACAACAGGAAAAAAAGGAGAGGGGGGGGGAAGAAAAGAAAGAAACTGTTCTCCTTTCTTTTCCCTGTGTGCAGGGTAATTGATAGGCTCTATCAGAGGTCAGGATTTGCATAAGAATTAAGAGCAGTAAATTAATTTAATATTCCATGCACATCTCCAATTATTCCTGCAGACCTTTGTCTCCGCGGCTGGCAGAGAGAAGGTTCAGCTGCTCTTCAACCAAACAACATCTGTGCAGTTAATAATTTGATAAACAGCTCATACAAATAGTTTCTGAATTATCTGCCAACCCAATGACTATTCAGTTTGGAAACACTCGGCCAGGGCTGCGCCGGCGCCTTCGGAGCCCCGTCCCAGGGATTCAGCTGCGCGGGCAGAGGTTCACCCCGCTTATCCCTCAAATATCAGCAGCCCCTGGCAGCAAAACCTCATCGAGAACGACGTCCACAATAAGTAATTACCGGTAATTAATACAAGCCCGCCCTCCCCTGTGCGTGCCCACCACCCGGAGAGGCTCCGGGTGAAAACGTGTGAGGTGTGTGGCCCCGTGAGCTGCTCTCGCTGGGTGCAGGATTTACAGCCCCTCAGCTGCCTCCTTCCCCACAGAACCCCCTGGAAAGGGGACGGGTTCTCCTGGCTGTCTCCTCGCTCCAGTCCCCAAGGAGGAACGGCTGACAGCTGCCCTGCTAAATCCAAATTTCAGCCCACAAAGGACATCCTGATTTTCTCCCGGGGGCACCCCACCTTACAGTGAAATTGGGGTGGCTCCTTCACCCCTCCCCGCGTGGATGCAGAGGTCCAGCTCCGGGCTGGCCGAGCACCACCACTTTAATCCACGCCCATGGGCCACATGGGGAGATGTGGTGCTCGGCCAGCCTGGAGCTGGGCAGCGGTGGAGTCCCCACCCCGGAGGGGTTTGGAAGATGTGTCGGTGTGGCACTCGGGGACACGGTTTAGTGGTGGCCTTGGCAGCACTGGAGGAACGCTTGGGCTCAGCGATCTAAGAGGGCTTTTCCGACCTTTATGATTCCATGACTCCATCATGTTTGTGTGGGCTGTGGTTCCTGCAGCACTCGCAGGCCTGACCTTAAATTACGGTGGCAAAGAGTTCCCCTGGCGATGCTGCTGCTCCTCACTCCCTTCAGGCATTAAGCATCACTCCAAAATTAATAAAAAATTAATTTTTGAAAGATTGCCAAGTTCTCCAAGCTCAAGGAAAGGTTAACATTCCTCTCTCTGGTCACGCAACTTTCACGTTTGCTGTCATAAAGAGCTGCCTTTCTTCTCCCATACAAAAAGAGCATTTACACCATGAGCAGGACCCCAGAAACAGGGACACAAACAGAGGCGAAGGAATGAGGTGCCAAATTTGGACGGATGTCTGGGCCTTGATAAAGCACAGCGGGCTTATCACAGCAAAAATAACGCCAGAGCCCACACCGGGGCTGTGGGACAGGCCAGCACCTGGCACCTGCACCAGGCCAGGGAGATGCCGGTGCCCAGGTGGAGATGCCACATTTGGGATTTGGAGCTGCCAGACTCCATTCCCGCTGTGCCAGCCCGCGCTGGTACCTGGCTGCAGCGCCGAGCTCGCCACGGGGAATCAGCCCTCTGAATATTCAACACCGGCAGCTCCAGGGCTGCCCAGAGCCAGGGATTTGCTAGGAAATGGACGCTCTCCGCCCTCCTTTCCAAAATTCGGAGCAGCTCGCTGCGCGGTCTCTGGAGCCTGAGGCCGCTCTGCCCTGAGAGCGTATTTTGCCTCAGCTCTAATTAAAAAAACACATTCCAATTTTTATTTTGGGAGCTGATCGTGCTGTTTCAAGGAATTCAAATCCCCCCTTTTCCAGCCCCCCCATTCCCAACGCTCCATGTTGTAAAGAGGGAATTGGACCTCCAGCTGTTTTCTGTCACCCAGCACGGGCGCCCCTCGCTCCTCACACATTCCTGTGGTTCGGCAGCCCGGGACCTGGCACGGCGGGTTTTGGGATTGGGAAGATGCAAGGCTGGCTCTGGAGAGCAGGATGCTGGAGAGGCGGCGGCGTTTTTGGGGCTGTGGGTTCAGCCTTGCAGCCTTTTAGCCCTTCCAGTCCCCAGATTTAGCCCCAGCAAGGGGATTTCAGCACTGACACTTGCCAAGGGGCGCTGGGCAACTTAATTCATGCTCCGGGCAGAGAGCGCTGCGTGAGTGAACATCTCGTCGCATTCCAGCTAGGCCACAGACCCCACGGACATCCCGGCACTGCCACACCGGCCACATCCAGGCCTGCACGGAGTTTCCTTCGGCACCTCAGCCACCCCACCAGCACCGAGGGCTGAGGCGGAAGAATCCAAAAGCCAGCCCGTGCAGCCGGGCGCCCGGGAGCCGCGATGCGGGCGCTGCGGCTTTTTGGCAGGGAGCTCTCTCTTTACGGACTCGCTCGCCGAGTCGCCGCGCCGCTCTTTGCTTTATGGAGCCGCAGAAGTGTCTGTAATGAGGGATTAAAATAGTAGTCGTGCCCCGTGATTTATTTCCGAAATTCTCGCGTCTCCGCGCGTGCAAATGCCCCGAGCCGCCCGGCTGCGGGCCGGGATGAATAACGCAGCGCCATATATTAACGGGGGAGAGCGCGGAGCGCCGGGAGGACGGGCAAGGGGGCGGTAAGTTATGGGGCCTTCGGAGGCAGGGCAGGGGAAGGCTGAGCACGGGGGGGATGGCTCGCTGCTGCCGTAAATCAGCGGCCTCGCGGTGCCGGAATAAAATATGCCGGGTCCCTGCGGCGAGGCCGGCGCGCGGCGCGGGAGCGCCGGCCGCGCGCGGCGACTGCAAATGGGGTGGGCCGTCAGACGGCGCCGTAAAACACCCCCTCGCCTCCCCCAGCCGGCTGTGGAGCTCATGCATAGCAAATGACGGAGCGGGAGCGCCGGCGGCGCCTCCGGTGCCGAGGCGAAAAAATAAAATATTTACAGACTGACAGGCTAATGGACACTTTGCCAAAGAGCCGTTCGAAAGAAGTAGTAAATGGGCCCGTGCTGATGCAGGGCAGCGGGCCCGGTCAGGGATCAGGACACGCGGCACCGGATCGGATAACATCTAATTGGCAGGTCGCATCCAAATGAGTGTAGTCATGCATCATCCGGAAGGCTTTTTGCTGGTTATAAAGACACTTGTAAACAATTCAGCCGCTGAACATGGCAATAATATGTTGATCCGGCATGTAATGAGGTGTTCCTGGAATCAATAAACTAGTCATGAAGAGCAGGGAGCAAGGTCAGCGCCTGCCTTTTTGATGACCTTTGCCGGCTGGTGAGGACATCATATACTCTGAAGAGGACTTTTCTCATATTGCAGAAGGCGCCGAGTGTCAGAACTTCCATTCGCAGCAAGCAAATGAACAGCCGGGCTCTGCATGCTAATGAAGTCCAGGCTATTTTCCACCTTTTCATCTGCACATTATGCTCTTGACTTTGGAGAAGGTGGGAATTAGGTTGGACCCTCGTGTCAGACTGCCTGATGGCTCGGCTCCGGAAAACTGGTAATTGAAGCTGATGACTGATGCGGAGGAGGCCTGAATTTGGAAATAAACAGTTTCAAGCACTGCATGTCATTTCTAGAGAGACTGCTGAGTGAATGGAAATGAGCTCCGTTTCGCCGATCTAATGCAGTTTCTCAGCAGGAAAAACACCGTCTTCGAGACAACAATGCCAATCAGCGGGATTTAAATGTCCTGCCCGTAGCGTAAGGAGCAGCACCTGCCTCGGCAAACAGCACTTAGGGAAATGCTGCCCCACGACTCGTCCCCAGCCCCCAGCGCCAGGCCTGGAGCAGCCGGGAGGCCCCGAGGCCAGCGGCGGGGAGGGCGCAGCACGCACCGCGCTCGGCCGTGGCCGCGGAAGGGCTGCAGGTGACACCGGGGAGCGCGGCTTTGAGCCACCGGACACGGCGCTCTCCGTGCTGCGCCTGCCCCGCCGAGCTGCTCCTCCCCAGCGCCTCGAGGAGAAACCCCGCTGGCCTCAGCCCCACCTCACGGCGGCCCCGCAGAGATGAACAAGTGGGGTTTCTGCAGGAGGCACCCGAAGGCCGGTATTTTCAGCCTCGGCTCTGGACTCCCCAGCTGTTGGGAGACAACACTGCAGATGTTATAGACCTTCCCCAGGCCCTGCCTGGTGGTGTGGAACAGGGCACGGCTCCCTGCGTGCTGGAGCCTCGCCGAGGCCTCCAGGGCTTTGAAGTGTTTTCGTTCAGACGCAGAATCCCAGACTGGTCTGGCTCGCAAGGACCCTAAAGTCCGTCTCGTTCCGTCCCCTGCCATGGGCAGGGACGCCTCAGACCATCCCAGGCTGCTCCAGGCCCCGTCCAGCCTGGCCTGGAACGCTCCCAGGGATCCAGGGGCAGCCTCAGCTTCTCAGGGCACCGTGTGTCCCCTCTGTGGGTCCCCTCCGGGCACAGGCAGGACAGGGACTCGCCCACCCCGTGTTCCCCCAGGTCCATGCCAGAGGTACAAGGTGGGGTGTGCTGCAGGCAGGGGCTCCCCAGAAGCCCTCATCCCCCCGACCTGGGGGTCAGCATCCCCCCAGGGCGGCCGCATCCCCCTCCCCGCTGCCGAAAGCCGTCCCCTGGAGGTGGCTGCATCAGGAGCGGGTATGTTTGTGTAATAGTTTGCAACCCTTCAACATGAAAGGATGGAGACGGATGCGAGTTATTATTATGAAAATGAACCGAGCAACAGACAAAAATATTCAGGAGATGTAATCTGCGTCCCTACAATGCGCTCGCCGAGAAGAGCACTTGGCAGACAGGAGAGTCGCCGTCAGATACATTGCCTTTTGTTAAATTGCTTTTGCTCTGACAATGCCTTTTAAAACCACATGCAATCTTAATTTAAAATACCCAATACCTCAAGGTACAGGGGCCCAGTGCCGGTCTCCAGCTTGGGATTTGTCCAAAACAATTCCCTCAGCTTAATACCGCTATTCCTCATTTTAATCACGCAGCAAACGCGGGAGCCTGAGTTCGCTCGTGAGAACCCGTGGACCTGATCCAAACGTCACTAAAAATCAACGGAGCACGGACTGATTCCCCTGCCTGCCACCTCGCTGCTGCCCAAATCCCTGGCAGGTTTGCCCGAGGAGGGCCCTCTCCCCGAGGGGCAGCTTCGGCACGCGCGATGGGCGGAAAGCAAAACTCGGCTCTTTCATCCTTTTAGAAAATGGTTAATGGTGAGGAAACGCTGCATGCGGCAGGGCGGGACACCGTTGCATTTTTTTAATCTGGAGACAAAAGTGGTGGAGGGAAAATCCCCCAAACCACCCAAGCAGCACCTCCAGGTCGCAGCTCCCTGCCCTGACAGGCCGTGTGCCGCTCCCGGCTGCTCCCCAGCTCGGGGCACGAGGCCCCCACGGAGCGAGGGCTGGGCTGCGGGTGCCAGCCCTGCACCGCTTCGCCCAGCACTCGGTAGAGCACCCCAGACTCCCTCAGAGGCCCCGGGGTGCCAGATTCACCCTCTGCCCACGGCAGCCGGGAGCCCCAAAGCGCGTGGCGGCATTTTGGGGTCGTCCCTGAGGAAGGGCAGGTGTGTGTGTCCAGGCACGACGCTGGCTCCTGGCTCACCCCATCCATCAGCGCTCCCCCGGCCTCCCACCTCCACGGATAACCTCCTTCCCGGTGCTAATTCCCGCAGAACATTATGCAGGCTGTTTGTATTTCTGTACAGCCAGAACAGGCTGCTGACACAAATCAGCCATTAGCCATTCACGCTGAGGAGTCTCCGCTAATTGTGCAGAATGTAATTAGTGATTATGTAATATCTAAGCTCTTGCAACTGTCATTAATGTCCACTATTCACCAGAGATAGTTCTTACTGAATTAGGGAATGATTACTGCATGCTAAATCTACTTAATCCTAAATATGCTAATTAACACCGCCTGCACTTTAGACAGTGGTTAAAAGCACTAGTAACCTCAAAAAAGGCTCTGATGCACCAGAACCCAAATTGCTTGCGACAGATTTTCCCTCAAAAGGTAAATTTGCCTAATTAAATGCTGCAGTAAACTGTTGGGCACAGCCCTTGATTAGTGCAGCCCAAGCAGGGGCCTTCTGGAACGATCTCGCGAGGTGCCACCGCAGGGCAGCCATGCTCCTGCAGCATCCCGGGCCTCCTGCAGCATCCTGGGCCTCCTGCAGCATCCCGGGCCTCCTGCAGCATCCCGGGCCTCCTGCAGCATCCCAGGCCTCCTGCAGCATCCCGGGCCTCCTGCAGCATCCCAGGCCTCCTGCAGCATCCCGGCCCAGGCACAGCCTTGCCCACACGCCTGCCAGTGCTCCCCAACAGGCCCGACATGAGCAGAGCCCGATGTAAAACATCTTTCCGGAGGCTCCCCCTCCAGGATTAACCACCCTGTTCCTCAGGTCATAAACAACAATATCCCTGCAGGCAGATACAGGAGCTTCTCTCAATAAATTGTGGCTTAAATCCTAATTTTAAGATTGATTGTGGAGGAGAGACTTCAGATATTAAATGCTAAAGGAATGGGATAAATAGAGCAATTGCACAGGTCTGAAAGGTCCCTTTCCAAGGCCTGGGGTGTTTAATGTATTCCGGGTTTCTGTGGGAAAAAAAAAAAAAAAGATATGGCTGTCATGAACCCTGGGATAATAGCAGCCTGTGATTTATGGAGATTCCTCCCGCTTATATATTTTAGATAAATAATGCCCCTGCGTGCGTCTCTGCACTCATTCATAACCAAAAGCCGCCCGGGCTGCACGGAGAGTCGGCGCAGGGGCGTTTGGAGCCGGCTCAGAGGAACGGGATAACTCACGGAGCAGACACCCAATAAGTCATGGCGTGGCAAAGCCAGGGGTGCCCCGGGCAGAGGAGCACAGGCACGCCCGGAGCCAGAGGTGTGCTCCATGCAGGGAAGGCTGCGGGGCTCGCGCCGTGCCCACGTGCAAGCCGCCACCACTGCCGCCGCCGCGGAAATGAAAGAATTAGCCACACAATGAACCCCTAATTGCCTGGCGACAGCATTTAGGCCCCATTAGGTAGATTTGTAACTGCTTCCAGAGGAATAAACTCCTGTGTCATTAGATAACAAGGGAAGAAATAGGTTATTTCCTTTTTGAAAGGTATGAAAGCCTCCAATTGCCTGATGTGCGCACTCGGTAGATTATTTTCTGTCATCTCAGTTAATTGAATTTTGCCCATTGCTCTCAGAATTCCTCCCTTTCGTGTAAGGTTAAAAAGTTCAGAGGAGTCATATTTTTGAACCTCGTCCAGCTATCGCACGAGCCAACTCCAGCTGCGCTAAGGGAGCGGCGGCAAACCGCGCGGGGATGGCTGCAGCATCCGGGAGAGCTGGACCGTGGAGGAACTGCCTTTCCAAAGCAAACCCAGGTGCATGTTCTGGATTTCTGAGCAGATCCAGAGCATGTGTCACTCCTCCCATCGCCGCTCAGGCTGCTGCTCTTAGACCTCCCCACCTCCCCCCGGACACTCCTGAGAGGCAGCAGCACCCTCCTCCCGTCCCCAGCGGTGCCGCCGTGGGGAGCCGAAAGCCAAAGTCAAGCCGAAGCAGGGAGCTCTGGGTTGATCCTGTGGGACACTTGCTTCGCAGACCAGCCCTGCCTGGAACGAAAGTGCTGGCTTGGCCACAGAAATATTAGGGAAACCATCATCTGGTGGCTCCAGAGCCGCTGGATTTTAAGCCCTCCTGAAAAGCCAGCTCCATTTTCTGCTTTGGTGGAGACCAATTCCCCACGCTGGCGCAGGAGAATAGATCAGCCCCGGCAGCGGGGCGCTGTTATCCAGCTCCCAACTATTATGACATAGTTTCTATCCGAGCAGTTTTCTTCTCGGCCAGTCGAGTGGAATGATCCCTGAAAGCCGCGGTTTGCGGCAGGGACGCGCTCGGCCTTGTCAGAAATCCGTGGCTGCCCACACGCAGGCCGGAAGACAAGGGCGTGGAAGAGGGCCTGGAAAGGCAGCGCGGCTCCGAGGCGCTGGGCGGGGAGGAAGCGGCACAAACCCCAAGGATGGGAGGAAGAAAAATAAGTGTGGCGAGACGAGTAACGTGGAGCAGCCAGGCCCGAGGAAACGCTCCTTCCCGAAGGCTCTGTGGTGCCGCCTGTGCCGGGAGCTCCCCTCGCCTGCCAGCACGGCCCTGCTCCTGTGCCCTGTGCCCAGGCACCGGGAAACCTCCTCAGCTCTGCAGGGGCATCTCAGACCTCGGGGCTGGAGGGGTCAGGCATTGCTCCTTCTCCCCAGGACTGGAGGATTCAGGCTTGGGACACCTGCTTTGGATCCCAATCCGGCCTCTCCCTCAGCTGGTTTGTCGAGCTGCTGACGGGGACAGGAGAGACCCCACAGCACCTCCAGGCTCTCGTGCAGGGCCGTGACCCCATGGGTGACCCCATGGGCCATTCCCCCCATGTGGGGAGAACGGGACTGGGCTTCTGCTGGGCTGGGGCTGGCGGTCCCCAGAAGCCACCCCTGGCGGGCTGGAGGGGCAGCGCGGACACCAGGGAGGGGGAGAAGGCGGAAGGACAGAGCAGGGCTGCGCTTTTCCACGCTGCCTTCCTGTTGTATTTGGTTTTAATTGCACCCCAGAGCCCCGTGTATTACACATCCCTAATTAAGGAGGGCCAAGGAGCGGGAGGGCGGGCGGTGGTGGCCGGAGCGGGGCGGGAGGGCAGCGCGGAGCCCCTCCGCCGGCAGAGCGGTGCATGGGGACAGCCTTGTAATCTACAGAAATCTGGGAATTATGATGGATATTACATAAATCAGCCCCCCTGTGTCAATAAGGAAAAAAACATTTTTAAAAGAAAAGCAGCTGATAATTAACCCTGAGAGCACGGGTTTAACCCAGATCACCTTGGGGAAGCGCCCGGACAAAGGCAGGCATTCATCCCCGGTCTTTCTCATTTAAATAACCCGGCCTTCATTGGCTCCTGAGGGATTGCTCGGGAATTGCTAAACCGGAGGTTTGTTCGGGTTTGATGTGTAGTCGCATTGATTTCCCCCTCCCTCATCTTAATAAAAGGCATTTTACAGAGCCCCGGAGCGGGGCAGGGTGAGACATCCCGCAGCTTCCGCTGGGCCGGCAGCGGGTGCTTGCCAGCCCACAGGAGCTCTGCTGACATCTCCAAGCCGGAGGATCAGGTCTCTGAGCGGCATCACCAGCTCCCAGCTCATTAGCAATAACCTAATTATTACTTAGCGAATCAGGTTTGCCCAGAGAAGCTGTGCCTGCCCCATCCCTGGAAGTGTCCAAGGCCAGGGTGGACGGGGCTCGGAGCAACCTGGGCTTGTGGAAGGTGTTCCTGCCCGTGGAATGAGATGAGCTTTAAGGTCCTTCCAACCCAAATCTTTCTGGGATTCTCTGCGTTGGTTTTGAGGCTGCCTTTTGGCTCTTTCAGGAGCCCACAGGATCATTTAGGTTGGAAAAGCCCTCCAAGATCAAGTCCAGCTGTTGCCCCGGCACTGCCAAGGCCGCCGCTAACCCACGTCCCCAGGTGTCACATCCACGCTTCTGTTAAAGCCCTCCAGGAATGGGGACTCCCCCACTGCCCTGGGCAGCCTGTTCTTCCAATGCCCAACAGCCCTTCTGGGGCAGAAACTTTTCCTAATATCCGACCTCAGTCTCTCCTGCTGCAACTTTCGAGGCCATAAATCCTACTGTATCTCCTCGCACAAGCATCTGGCCAGTTTTGCTCTCGAGGCACCCAGCAACCCTGCCAGCCCCTCACGCTGGTCAGACCAGGCCCCAGGGGAGCTTCTCCAGGCTGGTTCCTGCTACCCCACCCTCCCGCTCCTTGCTTTTTCCCTGCATCCATAATTACTTGCAGGGCAGCACCTGAAAACCCCCATTCGATACTGGTCTCTCCTCTCGTTTCTCCGCTCTGCGGGCAACCCGTGCTCCACGCTTGCGAGTGCTGGAACCAGGACTGAGCAGCAATTGCTCGGGGGGGAAAAGCTGCAGGCTGGGAGTGGAGGGAGAGCCCCTGACCGTGCTCTTTCCTCCCGTAGCTGCTGTTGGAAGCCTGGCAGGGATGTTCCTGCAGCACCCACGCACCAACGCCTCCATCGGTGGGAGCGCCCGGCTCAGCCTTTTACCTTCCCTGGGCCTGGCGCAGCGCTTCCCTGCGACACCGGGAGCTTCTGGACGTGTCAGAGGGATGGCATGGGAAGGGCAGGGCAGAGCACAGCAGAGCAGATCGGAACGTGCCAGGACTCCTGGCAGCAGCCAGGCCAGGCTGCCCTGGCCGGGCAGGGTCCCCGAGGGCTGGATCCCTGCCTGGAGCCCACAGGGAGCCGGCGGGGCGGGTCAGACACCGCCGGCAGCCCCGCTCGGGGCCGGAGAAGCCGCACACGCGGCCCTGGGAGGGAGGACACACAACCTGCCTGCGGCGCCCTGCTCGGGGAGGGCTGCCGCCGGTGATGGACACATCCTTATTTGTAAGTATTTAATGTTTCTTAGGAAGCACTTCTAAAAGAAATTGGTATGTAATGACAGCACTCACTGGAAAACAGGCCGATTATAAAATGCACTAACTTATCTGGTATTCATTTGAAAAGTAAATGGATGCAAGTAAAGGTGAGAGTTCACTACCAATTCAAATATTTTGCTCTAACAGGCTCTAGCACTCCTACTTTAATTCAAGCAGAAGCACAAGTATGAATAATCAAACTGGATGATGCTCATCAAAACCTTTGTGCCTTGCACCATTTCAAATGGTCATTGAAGCTTAATGGCAAAAAATTTACATTATTCCTTTAATTTGTATTCTGTTCCTTCCTTCTGAGTGATGTGATTGTGATTTTCTGTTGCCGGCTGTATTATTTTGATGCAAATGTTATGTGCTGCTACAGTCCAATTTCCTGCTTTGCCCTCCCCTTTTCTTCCCCCAGGAAAGAAGCGACAGCTAAAATAGTTCAGAACTGGGGAGGGATTCTGAAATAGTTCCTTAACTACCGCTCCTAATTAAAGCAAACAATGCAGGGTCTTGAAGCACCCTGAAAAGCTGAAAATTAATTATTAGCTGAAGGGGGGGAGGGAAGTGGCTTTGCTCCCCGGACCTTCAGGAAAAAAAAAAAAAAAGAAAAAAAAAAAGAAAAAAAAAGAAAAAAGAGAGAAAAAAGTGAGGGATCCCAATTCTGCCTACAAAAGAATTAGAAAAGAAAAATTGTAATTCAGTTAAAAACTCCTTTTGCTGGCACATAATCACCTAGGGATGAATGCTTTATTGAGAGGCATGGGGCTGCAAACCAAAGCCTTGCAAACAGGAGGCCCCCGGGGTGCTCCCGGCACGTAATATATGCACCGGCTAATTTATTGCGCTGTGACTAATTTCCATTCCTTGTGCTCGGAGTTGCCTCGCTAATTACAGGGATGTTTTCTTAACTTGGGTAATTGCGCTGCCCGCGCGCGCGCCCCGCGCCGGCTTTGATGCGCCCCCACGGGGCGGCCGCGCGGGGCGCCGCCCTAATTAGATTGGCTGCCTTAATTAGGGGAGACGGATGTGGGGGTGCCCGGGGGCTACGCGGGCACGGGGTGACGCCCACGCCCAGACCGAGGATGGCGAGGACGTACCCAAAACCAAAGGACATTCCGGCGTCCATCCTGGCGTCCATCCTGGCGTCCATCCCACCGCCCATCCCGTTCCCACCACAGCGGCCAGAGCCAAGCTCCCAGCGGGAGAATCCCTACAAACGCACACAAGGGGACGGCTCAACGCCTGCTCAGCCCCTCTCCAAACCCGCTGCCTTCGTTGTATCGGCGGCAGTCACCCACGCGGGCGCGGTCATTAGGCGGAAAATCGCTTCCTTGAAATGATTTCGGCACTCGGCTCTAATAAAAACGATTTCTTCGCAAGGACCCTCGGTGGAAGGGGCTCAGCGCTGCTCCCTGCACGGCCCGGGTCAATGAGGGTCTGCTCCGTCCCCTCTCTCCAGCCCAACGATTGCCTTTCACCCGCTGAAGAGCGGCCCAGAGCACCCATCCAGGGCCGGCCTCGAACGTGCGCCTTAACACAACCTTAACATCTGAAATTCTGCTGCTTCATCCCTCCCCTAGCAAGGACTTGGTCAAGAGCCTGGACAATCAATGTCATGTCGCCAAAAACTCATCCCCTGGCAGGGGAGGCCGGAGGGAAGGTGGCAAAGACCCCTCACCCAGCCCAGGGGTGCCACACCTCAGTGCCAGAGGCTCCCGCAAGGCGGTGGCGATGGGAGCGCACGGGCAGCGTCGCTTCCCGCCGGGATGTGCCGGCCTCTCTGCAGGACTGAGCCACGGCCGCCTCACCCACAGCATCCTGGCAGAGAGACACCAGGGAGAGGCCATCCCGCTGGAAGTCTGGGCAGCACGCAGAGTCCCCAGGTTGTACCCAACCTGTGGAATTCCAGCAGCGGGCTCTGACAGACCCTGCGCTCCTCCGAGGTGACTGAAACCCTCATCCAGCTGGAGACGGCTTCCTCCCTGAATTTGGGACCTCCGGCAGCTTGAGGAAATGTGGTTATTTTCCTTTCATATTCAAATAAACAAGCCAAGCGTTCCAGCTCCCCTCCTGAGGCGGGGTGTGACCTGGTTTCACAGACAGAGGGAAGGAGAAATTCAGCGTCTCTGCCACAGCCTGAGCTGAGGCGGACACCCGGGCAGGGATCCTGCGCAGGAGGCTCTCTCCACGGCTGCCCAGCCAGGCCTGGGTGCAGCTCCCCGGGAGCCCCCTTCCCAGCACAGCAGCAGGCTGGAGGGCTCGGAGCGGGTTTGGGAGCCCGGTCTGCTGGCTGAGGCAGCCGCCTGCGGCCTGTTGGGCGAAGCCAGCTATTCCCAGGTGGATTTTGGCGCGAGGAGCCTGCGGCCGCCCGCCCACGTGTGGCGCGCGGGGCTCTCGCAGCCCGCCAGGCGCCACGGGCGCGTGGGCGACGCTCACGTGTGCGAAGCGTCTTCTCAGGCTCACGCTCGCTGTGGCAAAGGAAATAAAAAGAGCCTCCCCCCCCCTCCAGCTGCCTGCAGCATCTCCTTTCTAATAACTTGGCATATTCACTTAATACGGGCCGGCTCCTTCCAAGTCGTTAGCGGCGGCGGGAGACACAGCCGGAACGCTGACCTGGTTTGCTTGCCAAGACAGAGCAAAGAGAAACCTTCACATAATCATTTCCAAACATTAAAATGGCTCCATTGTCATTATAGCTGAGAGATTGAATTCGCCTCATCAAAGCGGCGTATGACAGGTGACTCAATAGGCTGGTGCCAAGCGCGGAGGCAGGAGATTAGCAGGGCACTGATATCATTATTTCCGCCTATCACAGATTCGGCAGGGAGGCAATTGTAATTTCTGGGCTTATTAGTCTGCATTCGCAGGAAAAAACCTGGTGATAAACCTCAGTGTGACAGCCAGGCATTTGTGCAGCAAGTGCTGTCACAGTGACACTTGGAAAATGCCAATGTGGATACGTTCCCCTAATCCCCCCTAATGGAGGTTAAAGCCTGGCACAAAGGCACTCTTATCGCTGATCGGGACACTAATAACATTTGCATTTTTAAGTTAAATATAGTAAGTAAAGAGTGAGTCTCCTCCTCGCGGCTTCGCCAATTAACTCAGCCTCCCAAGGACGAGAGCCGAGCGCAGATTCCAGCCGCCCGGGCTCTCTCCCGCGGCGGGTCGGCATTCCCGGAGCGCCGCCCGCGCTCCCACCTCGGCTCGCCGCGCTCGGGGCCGGGCTGGGACCTGGCAGAGGGGGGGAGCGCTGGCCCGTGGGCTGCTGGCCCGGGGCTGCCCTTTCCCCCGGCGAGGGAGGTTGTTCCGGGGCTCTCACACACTTTTGCACGAGTGGCTTTGCTTCGGAGGGACGGAACTTTTAGGGGTTGTTTTTTCCTGCCTCGCGGTGCCAGCTGGGCTTGGGGTTCCCGTGGGAATTCCCCCCACGTGCGCACGGACACGCACACGCGCGCTCTCCGCAGGAATTTCTTAAGGAAAAAAAATAATTACAGGTGGTAAACTGTTACTTTTCCACATTTAAATAAGAGACCAATTAAGAAGACTATGTAATTCAATTCTGGAGTGAGTGCCACTGAATTCAATTTGTTTCAGGTCAATGAATATAATGTGAAGTTATTAACAAAAAGGTCAGGGACTGCATATAAAATATACACACATGACACAGGCAGAGTAATTAGTACGCGTTTCACATGTTCTGCCGCTCAGACATATGGTGTAGAAAATCTGAGCAGGATTAGATGGTAATAAAAGTTCCCCTCTCCCTCCCACCAGCTCCCTGCTTAGACGGGGCTTATGGCTATTCCCCCGGTGTTCCCGGATCTGCCGAATGTTAAGGACCCGCGGCCCACACCGCAGCACTGGGGTGGGGCCCTCGGCCAGGGCAAGGCTCCCAGGAGGGCTGGGGCTCTCCCGGGGCGAGGGATCCCGATGGAGCAGCTCAGGCCACGAGCCAGCCACAGTGCTGGGGCAGGGGCGGTTTTGGGGAGCTCGTGCCCCGGGCCGTGCCGGCGGAGGGTGCCGCTCCTTTGTGGCGGCCTCACCAGGAATCGCCGCGTTGCTCCGTGCCAGTTTGCCACCAGCGCACACGCTCGCTGTGAAGTTGTTACATTGATGATAATAAAACACTCAAATCGTGGGATTAGGCAGTGGCTGAATGTGAAAAAGTCCGCAGGACACAGAAGAAAAGCAAGAGGACGATAAAGCCCCGAACGCCTCTTTGACCCTAAGCTTGAGTACTGGACACCTGGATTCTCTTGCAGGTAAAGAAGCACTTTCACAGGGGAGGACTGGGGGAAAACTCCTCTGAAAGTTACAGGAAGACGTCCCACGGTACCAGAGCTCTGCCCAGCCTCTCTGTCATAGAAGGGCTTTTAAAAGAGGCCAAAAGACAAAAAATGCTGGAAAAACCCTGCTCGGTGGCAGCCCTGGCCCTGTCTCCGCAGGCAGGGAGGAACGAGCCCTGCTCAGGCAGCGGTAAGGAGCCAAAACCTCTGTCAGAAACCCTCCTGCCTCCCACTGCAGCGCCTGCTCTTGGAGGGAAAGCCGCTCCCAGCGTGCCAGCATCCCATGGGAATGCCGCTGCAGGGACGGGGGCTCTGCAGGGACCTCACAGGCGCCCCCACAAAGCCTTCCCAGAGCCTGCTGGGCGCAGCCCCCCGTGCACACGCCGAGGGCACAGCCGGCCCCACGCGCAGCCCCAAGCCCATGGCCACTGCAGCTCCCGAGCCACTGGGGGCTAGAGGGGAATGCTTTGGGGAGCAGGATGTAGTTGGGACTGTGGAAGCCTCCTCTCATGTGAATTGCCTCAAGATTTCTGGAATTTGCAGTGAGGGAAACCTTGGAAAGGACGCCTGGCAGCTTCCCCAGCCCTTGCTGTGGGGA
Source organism: Oreocharis arfaki (assembly GCA_013398015.1). Taxonomy (NCBI): domain Eukaryota; kingdom Metazoa; phylum Chordata; class Aves; order Passeriformes; family Paramythiidae; genus Oreocharis; species Oreocharis arfaki. Next base: position 146,751 of record VZRR01007172.1, on the reverse strand, counting down.
GGTCAGTCCCGTTTGTAGAGGTGCTCTGGTGTCCAGGCAAACCTGCTTGGGATTCTTTGCTGGTAGAGGATAACCCAGATGGGTCCTTGTGCTCCAGCTCTTTCCTCGGCGTCTCGTGTCCAGAATGAGACACGCAACTCCTTTCCCAAGTTATCCTTCATCTCCAGCGTGGCCTGATGTGTTAAAGAAATAAAGTCTTTTGTGTCTATTGGCTGGTAATTACCATTTGCTACTGAGCTTGGGAGCAGAATCCCCAGCTGCAGTGAGTTATCTCACCCATTTCTCCTGTTTTGGTTTTGTACAGCTGCCTGCAGAGAGCCATGGGACAAGCAAGAAGTGCAGAGCCCCAGGAATGGCTGGGACATCCCTGGATCCAAACACGTTCAGCTTTTGTCTGTAAAGAGGGAACTGGGAGGTGACCCTGGCTCACACAGGTTCAGGGGCGAATTACACCTGAGGTGATGAATGCTGCATTTTTAATTAATGTGGGAGCGGCTCGGTATTCCAGTCAGGATCCCACGTCCAGGTGAGGTGTGCACTGGCTGCAGCTCAGTTCCTCAGCTGCCTCGGCCTGTCCCTCACCCCAGCGCTCCCTGCAGCACCCCGTGGGGGACACCCCACCGGGATCCCAGTGGGATACGGGGCTGTGCAGCCATCCCGGGCACAGCAGCCACCGGGACTCTCGGCGGGTGGCAGCTCCCAGGCACGGCACAGCCTCTCCGGGCGGTCGGGGCAGGGCAGGCTCCAATGGGTGCTACTGGAACCGCTTCCCAAAGTCCAGCCTCACATACTCATCCATGAGAAGAGAAGGGAACAGAGGAAGGACAGCTCAGCAGGTTGCTGAATTTGCCATGTGGAGAGGCAAAAAAAAAGAGAGCAAACAAACGAGAGAAATCTATTTTGTCGTTAATTAAGAAGTGATTTCTCCCTCAAGTGGCCCCTCTGCTGTCCCCCCGATTCCCTGGATTTCAGAACCACTGCAGCAACTCACTTTCCATTTTTCTGTTCGGCAGTGCATTGGAAGAGAACAAATCAATAAAAACCAGGGAAGCACCTGTGTGAAACCTTTGTTTTCCCTTTCCCCCCCCCGCCCCCGTTTCCTTCTGGAGTTTTCCCTTTCTCTCCACGCCGAAAACCCACTGCACAACTCCCCGAAGCTCCCCGCGACCCGAGCGTGTCGCCGCTGCCCCTCTCCATTCCCCGTGGTGCCTCGGGCTGGGTTTTTAGTGAACACCCCCGGGGCTCCCTCGGGGTTGGGAGCGGACCTCCCAGGCTCGGGCCACCGCGGCCGCGGGGCCGTGGCCACGCGCGGGGCGGGTGGAGGGGACAGCCCGCTCGCCGCCCGCGGGGTCGGCGCCCCCGGCTCGGCAGCCTCTCAGCGCTCCCGCTCGCCGGCGCTCTCATTAACTGCAGATTGCGAATGGGTCAGCAGATCTATACACCGCCGTGTTCCTCGGCTCGCTTTATTTATTTCTTTCTCTCGCAGGATGCTGAATAACTAACCTTCCCTTCAATAGGCAGATTTAAAAAAAAAAAAAAAAAAAAATAGGATCCATCGCACAGCAGCAGGATAGCCTTGCTCTGTTTTGACCTCTCTGAAATTAATTTCCCAATCTTAGCTTTCAAAATCAGAGACTGAAAAGACCTATTAGATCAGCCAATCCATCTTATCACCAGCACGGCAGCAAGCAGAGACCCCAGCCAAGTGCTCCTCTACACAGGGAAAATATTCTGGAATAAGACGGGACATGAATTTTAAGTGGAATACCTGTTCCGGAATATTCTGCACGTGGACAGAATGCACTCTGGAACAGCTGCAGCTGATCCGGACTTTGCTCAGTTGACACCTGCAGCCGCTCGCTGGAACGGAGGGGAGAAAAAAAAAAAAAAAATCCCATTTTAGGATAAGAAGCACCTTTTGTAGGGGAGTGCTGGGCAACAATTCCCCCCGACCCTTTTTGCCCGGGCAGGCTGCTGCTCACAGGGCAGCAGCACCGGGGAGCAGAGGCATGGGCGCTCAGGGAAATTCCCCCCTGACCTGTGAGGATGCGGATCAGGACAGAATTCCTGTCTGCAGCTGCCCCAGGAGCCTGGCATGTCAACACACACCTCTCCCATCCTGCAGTTTAGCACCTTTGCTGGGAACACAGCTCTCCTCAGCAGGTCCCTGCTTTTCCAGGCAGCAAACAGCTTGGGGGTAAAACCCCAAATCTCATGGTTTACACCACCCGAGCTGCCCTGGCCTGCGCTGCAAGCCCATGGTGTGGGTCCCCAGGAGGGCCCCTTGGGGCAGGGAGCGCTCCTGCTGCCACACGTCCCTCTCCTCCCATTCCCCTTGGAATCCCCGGGGCTCTGGAGGTCGTGTTTCAATGCCAGCAATGCCCATCCGGAGGGGACGTGCCACCCCGTGCTGACCACAGCATCCGCCTCCACCCCGCCCTCACTGCCCGGCAAGGCCTGCCAGGCCCGGACGCCTGCAGCGTGGCATTCCCGGAGCTCTTGGGGATGCCTGTGGGGTTCGGAGGCGCAGGGCAGCACCGAGGGGCATCCTGCTTCTCCCAGAGAGCGGGCAGGGCAGGGCAGGCCTCGCACCAAGCTGCCCGCTCCGGCCACGCGACCAGCGCGGCCCGTGAGGGAGGCCAGCAGGCCCGAGGGAAGCGTGAGCAGCTCGGCGCTCATGGAGGGCCCTCGAGGGTCAGCGCGAGGCCGAGCTGAGCCGCAGGGAAGCCCTTTGGTTCGGGGAGGCGGCCGTGGCGGCACCACACGGAGCCCAGGCGCGGCCTGGCCCCGCCACGGCAGCGCCACAGCCACGCAGGGACAAGGAGCCGAGTGACGCCAAGCGACGCCGAGCGATGCTGTCCCGGGTGTCGGTGCCACGCCGGGGCACGGGAGAGGGCACTCCGAGTGGGGGAAAAGGAGCTTCTCCCCACTGAACGTGCCGGCAAGGAGCCTCCACCAGCACCTGCGAGGAGCTGGGAATTGCAGGAGCAGGCGCCTGTGGGCTGAAAGCCTTGCTGCGTTTCCCGTCAGCGCCATGGTTTGGCGGACAGCTCCGAGCCTTCTCCCCCTGCAACCCCTCTGATCCCCCCGGCAGCTCCTGCCCTGCGCTCCCACCATCCCGGCGGGAAGAGCCGCCACCAGCCCATGCCACGGGGAGCTCCGGGAGCCGCCAACTTTGGGCGCTCAACAAGTCCTCTCCGCACACAGTCAGGGCCAAAAGATCAATATTGACACTTGCGACGACTCCTCTCGATTTGTTTTTTTCCGCCGGCCGCCGGGGCAAAACTCCACTTCTCCGGTATCGCGGATGCTTGGCTAATAGAAACAAACAACGTGAAAGCTTCTGTCCACAATGGGCGAGGAGCATCCATTGTCGGCGGGCGCTAATCGGATTAAGTTGGCTCCCGGCTCCATTGCTCGGGGATAACTCACTCCCAAATTTTTTCCCATCTCAAGGGGATGGGCCATTGTTGCTTCCACACCCCCCCCCCCCCCCTTTTTTTTTTTTTTTTTCCTATTTAAATCTGATGGATAGAATGAGGACTGGCTGGAGCTGCCGGCGGTGCCTGCGAACAAAGAGCGGAGGGCCGAGGGCTGGTGCTGGCCCCCCACACGCCCCTTCCCCCGGCCGGAGCCGCCGCTGCCCTCTGGGAAGCGCGGCCGGAGCCCGAGCGCGGCCGAACAAGGAGGGAGAGAAGGAGAGAGGGAGGGAGGGAGGGTCCGGCGGCTGGCCGCGCTCGGGTCGCCTCCCATTAGCATTTAAATCCGCGGCGCTGGCGTCGGCCCCTCCTCGCAAGGAGCTGCGGCGGCCGCGTTCCCGCGAGCAGCCCGGAGAGACGGCCTTAAATAATGTCGCCTTCGGAGGGAGGCCCCGGCTACATTTTGCCCGGAGCCTGATAATTTTCAAAGCTATTGGCAACCTGGGAATTTTCCTGCCTTATCGCCGGGGCTCAGCTAACTTCACTAACACTAATCAGAGCTGGAATCATTCATTCAAGGATTGCACGATCATGTTTTTCTTTAGCGGTGACAGCTGCCTGAGCCGCATTAGCAATGCAGATGAGTCGGCCTAATAGGTTAATGCAGAACACGCGAAAATTAGGTTTAATCCCCAGCGAAATAATCTAACATTTTCACATTTCTTGATGTTGGGATAGAGACATTGGTGGTGACTCAATTAGGTGTAATGTAGATCAAAGCAAATTTACCTTCTGGCTGAACCTTCCCCATAGTTTAGATAGAGGAATATGAGGGTTCTTTACTAATTGGCCGGTGGCTGTGGGGAAAATTACACGGGAAAGCGTGCGTAGAGCAGGAATCGCGCTCCGGATTCGGATCTGGAGCGGGGCACGGCCGGGCTCTGCAAACACCGGGCACGGCGCTGGGTGGGCAGCCCGCTCTCCTCTCCTCTCCCGTCCTCTCCACGCAGCGCTCACCAGCGAAGACGTCCGGGGGCTTTTCTGTAGTTTTATTTATTTCACGCACACTTTCCCCACACACACACAGCCCCGGCTCTATTCATTTTTTTAACGTCCCGCACCGCAATATCCCCGGCGAGGTTTGAAAGACCTTGTATGATAAAAGGAGCATAAAGGAGAGGAAAAACCCCACCCACCGGCGCGCGTCCGTCTAATGTTTTCATTCCCGGGGAATAACATATCAAACAGCAATCGCTTTCAGTCATAAAGGGAGGGGAACAAAAAATTACATGCCCTCAGTTGCCAAATTATTTTTTTGCCTTGACATCTTAATTCTTAATCCTTGTGTGTGGTCAAATCAGCCTGCTATAGACAACCAATCAAGCAATTATTCCTAAATTATATTTGCCCAGCTCACATTGATTGGTTATTCTTTTCTTATTGGGTAAGCTCATTAATTCCGAGCAGCTTGCTTATTATGCTTTCCACATCATTTTCCTTCGGAGCCTATCTACTCACACCAGCCTGCTGATGTTTCAAGATGCCACGCAGGAAAGAAAAAAAAAAAAAAAAAAAAAAAAAAAAAAAAAGGCCGAGTGATCTATTGCATTGTCTCTTCCAGCAATTACAATTCACATTGCTGATTAACTTTGATGTGAAAACTAATGAGATAAGGCAAGTTATCAAGGCGGACCTGATCGTCATCTCATTTATAGAGCATTTGCCATCAGTGAATGACAAAAACTAATGAAGATGTATCTGACAGCAGGCTGAGCCGCGGCCGAATTTCGTTTCTCATCAGCAAGTGCTCTGCTCCGAACTCATCAGTCTATCTGAAACATGTGGAAATTAGCTTAATAATGAAAACACTTCATCCAAATAGACAAATGTTTACATTAAAATAGCTACATGATAAATAGATGTTAAAGATTTTATGCCTTCTTGAGTCTAAACAATGGAGCACGAAATATGTTCTCATATTCACTAAATCATCCCCATAAAGCTCCCCACGTGCCGCCCTACCTGCGGGCTCCCCTCTCTGCGGCTCACGGAGCTTTCCGGGCTGCGGCTCGGCCGCTCGGGGCCGCAGGGCTCGGGCTGTGACCCGGGGATGCCCGCCTTTAGCACAGGGGGACCGTCCCTGCCCGGACCTGGGGCACGCAGCTCCCAAAACCGGGCTTTTAGCAGCGCTGTAAGAGGAGCGGGAGCTGCTCCCGCTGCCGCTGCTGCTGCTGCTGCTGCTGCTGCTGCTGCCGCCGTACACTGACATTTACCCAGCGCAGGAAAGGGATCCGGTTACCCGCGGACAAAGTGTAAAGCACAGGCATAATTCATGTAAATACAGCCACATTTCTTGCCCGAGCCGGCACCAAAACAACAACAAAAAAAACAACCCTCCTGTAACATCACCCCGGTTTTTAGAAACGTTGTGATAAAAGGGAGCCGGGCAGAGCTGCTCCCATTTTTAATACTGTGGCTTTGGTATCTTTATTTATGAGAGACTATTTCATATTTGTCGGGCACTATTTCACACGCTTCTGCTGCGCCCAAACACATCCCCGAGACGTTTTTTGTATCGGGAATAAAATATTCACCAATCACCTGGGATCAGAACAATACTGTTTTTAATAAAAAAGACAGGCATCTGCAAGGCAGAAGGGTGAAACTCTCGCTTTAAAAATTATCCTAAAAACTGTAATGTTTCAATTAAAATAGAGATCTGGAAAAAGATTCTCTTCCTTTACCATGACTTTTCCCCCCTCTCTGAAAAATGTATACGGACAGCCTATAAAGCACTGCCTCCTCCAGGAAGAAAACCCAAACCCAAACACGTTATCCCTAATGTAAGAAGAACTTTAAATTTGATTAAAAAAAAAATATATATTATCCAAGCGGACTGGGAAGAAAGAAAAAAAAAACAAAACATAGAGACTTTGCAGAAAAGGCGCGGGAGCTCCTCTAAATTCCGTGCGGCGACGGCTCCGCGCACACACGCGCGGAGAATGAAGCTCAGCTCCCGAGCAGGACGGGACGGGAGCGCGGCCGTGCCCCCCAGCCCCTTGCCAGCCGCCGTCCCCTCGCTCGGCCGGGCAGGACGTGCGAGGGGCAGCCCCGAGGTGCCCCGGCATTGTGCGGCGCAGATTAGCCCGCACAAAGGGCCCGCGTCCCGCCTAAGTTAAAAGAAAAGCCTGCCAGGAAGCGCCGGCAACAAATTACTACTTCAGCGCTGGATTAAATGTAAAAGCCCTTCACAGGGCTGCAGATAAATCCTGCGCGCTAGAAGGAACCATAAAAGTACTTGCTCGAGAGCTACAGGCACAAGTGGAAAATTGACCCCAAAGATTCTTTTTTTTTTCTTTTCTTTTTTTTTTTTTTTCAGTAGCCGAAGTTTATAAAATTTCTGCCGGCGCAGCGAGAGGGTCACGGCGGCACCGCCACGCTCCCGGCTGCTGCGCCCGCTCGCCGGAGCTGGACACGTCTGCGGCCACCGGTGCGAGCGTCCCGTGAAATCCCAGCAAGGTTGGCTCGGTGCTTTGGATGGGGCTGTGCTTTGTGTGTCTCTCGTTTGTTCCATTTGGGTTCGGTTGCGGTTTTTGGTTGGGTTTTGTTTGGGGCGGGGGGGAGGGTTGTTCCCTTTTTTCTCCCTCTGTCTTTTACCCAGCGAATGAAGCAGGATGGTTTCGCTTCCACCGCTCGCCCACAGAGTGGGAGAACACCGCTCCCGTCCCCACTTCCCTCTCCCCCACGCGCCACAGGCACAGGTCCGTCCCCACACTCGTCCCGAGCGTGCTCAGCACGGCCGTGAGACCCCCGAGCAGCGCGGGGTGCTCCGAGGGGGCAGGACGCAGCCTCCTGCCTTGGGTCCGTGCGAACACGTGTCACCTGGGCACGGCTCATCCTTCTTCCTGCCGCACAAAGCCATCCTTTCACATTCCCGGAGCGCCGGCCCGGCCGCGGCGGCGGCGGCTCTGCCCGGGTGTGCGTGTACGTGTGCCGGCACGGAGGGACGGCCGGCGACGGGAATGCTGCTCCTCCCTCCCCCTCCCCGGCCTTCATCCCGGCCGCCTATTTTAATAAATAATTATAGGCGGCTAAAGGATTTGTTCATTCCGAAAGGTCTCCCCTCCGCATTTCTCAGAGGTTCAGCTCAAGGAGACACCGTGATAATGAGGCTGACTCGGGATCCCTACTCCACAATGTCATTACGAGCTACCATTTGAAATGAAAAAGAAAAAAAAAAAATCTGTACATTATACCTAAAAAGCATTACAAGGTTAGCGTCTCGGCTTGGGGAATATTTAACGCTGCTGGGAAAGCAGCGTTGCTTTCCTGAGGAGGAGGAGGAGGAGGAGGAGGAGGAAAAGGGGAGGAAAAACAGAAGGAGAGAAAAATCCTTTCTGAAACACAAGCGTAGAGAAAAGATGCTGGGAGCGAGCACGGAGATCATTTGCATTTCCAATGACTGGGACTAATCCTCCGCCACCACGTTTATATTTTCTTATTACTTTTCCTAATTATCTCCTTTTTTTTTTTCCTTTTTTCTTTTTTTTTTTTCCCCCCCTTTGCTTGCAGCTTTTTCTCCCGTCTCCGTTCCCGGCTCCCCAGCCCGTTGTTGCCTGGCTCAGGGCTGGTGACGGCCCCTCCTCATCGCCCAGGCCCCCCAGCCAGGAAAACCTGGGTGCCTCGCACACTCACAGACCGCGGGTGACCCGCCAAGGGGCTTGGCTCTGTTTGGGTTTGTTAGGGAACATTTCTGGGCTCAAGGAAAGGCTTTTTGTCAGCTCCCTGGGGCACGGCGCGGGCAGAGAGCAGCCCCAGCAGTGTCCCGTCCCCGGCGTGGGCATCCCGGGAACCACGCAGCCCTGCCACCCCCCGGCAGCCGCCTCGGGCTGCCCCGGGGCTGGCGGAGAGCGGGGAATAAAGCAGCCCAGACCCCTCAGCAGAGACACAGGCACTCGCCCCGGGGGGCTGTCCCCGAAAACCCTCGCTGCGCCGGCCGAGGGGCGCGGGGCAGCGCCCAAAGCCCCGCTGCGGAGGCTGCCGGCGCCGAGCCACGCGTGGAAGCCGGGCCGAGGGCCGGCCGCAGCTCAGGGCCCCTCTCTCCGACGAGGAAATTACACGGCTAAGTGCCTGCTCGAGACCAGCCGCTGAACCGCTCCCGCGGTATCGTCCTAAAAATTTGCTAATAGCGGCTCTTTCACATAAATTAGGCGATAATGAAAAAAAGCCCCCCTTTGAATTTATATATATTTCAGCCGAGAATAATGTTTTATTTAAAATAGTTACAGCGCGCCTTTTGATTTAGAGTTTAAAGTAAATAATATTTGTACATCTGAAACATACTCAAGACAAATGAAAAGCCTCTAGATGCTTTTGTATGAGATGCTGAAGAGCTCTACAAACTTAAAAGCACAACCTCAATTAAGCCCATCTTCATCTGGAAAAAAAAATTAGCAACTGAAAGCTGAATATATTAGATAATGCACACTTGCAGGAGAGCATTCTCTTAGCAAAAAATTCTTGATAACCAACCTAAAGCTGGCCTTCGAGTTGCTCGATGCTAATTTTGTTTGAAACTGTTTAACTAACTCTGAATAGATATCCATATTCAACAAAGACATAATTAATGGCAACCTTTTCTTCTGCTTAGAAGACATCATAACAAGCAGAAAAGTACAAAAAGATTTTTATAGTAACTAATTTAAGGACAAAGGGTTGACCTCTAGCATTTCATTAAATAAACGGAGCGAATGAAAGAAGAGTGACAGTATTCATCCTTGTTCAATTCAAGCAGCCAATTTCAAAATGCAAATCATAATCTGCAGATGTTGGCGCCTGATATATTTTTTTAAAATATCATTTGTTCAATTTAAGAACATCAGACATTTGAATTTTAAATTAAAAAAAAAAAAAAAATCAAACCCGACTCCCAGCTCCAGGTTTAGGCGCAGCGTGACTGCGCGCTCGGAGCCGGGCTCTGCCGGGGCTCCCCTCCCTCCCCACCTCCCCGGCCATTCATTTCAGACATTATTCCCAAAACCTTTTAATGGAGAAGTTCTGCTAAGCCGCACATTATTTCTGATTAGCGCAGCTGGGCAGTGCTGCTGCCTCCCCAGCCCGGCGAGGGCAGGGCACAGCCCCGAGCTGCGCCCAGCCGGCTGCTCCGTGCTCCCACCCAGCAGCCGTGGGCAGGCCGTGTCCCCATCCCAGGGGGCCCAGGGTGACGGATGCTCCCTGCAAGTGCTGCGATGGGGCTGCTGTGGCACAGGGAAAAGTGTCCTGGCTCCGGTCCCCAGGCTGGCAGGGCCCCGGAGCCCCTGCCCCAGCACGGATGTGGGGGTGACCGCAGCACAGGTGGGGACTTGGGAAACACAGCCCCAGCCCTCCAGAGCCAGGTTCACGTCCAGGGAAAGGAGGAGGTTTTGGCTGGGCCGTGGGTGATCTGCAGCCCTTTAGCAGGGGAGGAAGGAAGCCTCGATGTGGCTTGACACCCAGCACAGCCTTGTTCCGTGGGGATCTGGGGCAGCCAGACACGTGCCGAGGCACAGCTGTAACATCCTCCAGGCCAAGGGGATGTTACACACCGTGCTGGGTGCAGACCCACAGAGCTGTGTGGGTCTTCCTCCTTCCCTTCAGTGCCCTTCCACCTTTCTCCTCAGGAGTCACATTAAGGGGCACTTTTGACCTGCTCAAGGGGGCCAGAGGATGCGCCGCCACATCCGACACAACGGCAGCACGAGTTCCTCCCTCCCCGTTCCTACACCAGCTCCGACAGCTGCTTCCAGGTTTGTAGGGAGAACCCACAGGGCCTGGCACTGCGGAGCCTGCACACGTGTGGGGTTTTCCCCAGGAAATGGCTTTAAGGTGTTTGGAAGTGTTTTTGGGGAAGCATGAGATTTTTAAAGTTATTGTGGCCACCGAGACACATGGAAGTTTCTGGCCTCGCTGAACTGGGCCGTGGGGTACAGTGCAGCAACACTGACATCTCCTCAGCGAGCAATTCCCTTCCTTCCTTCCATAATAAAGGGGAAATTTCCCAGCTTCCCACCACAGGGGCCCTGGTTACTGCCGAGTTACAGTGAAGCACAACCTCTGCAAAGGCATGTATATTAATTAACTCACCGCTGATTAGCACCCACCAGCGACTCACGGCACACAGAGAGGGACTGAAATAAACGCCCAGGAGCATCCCCGGGGAGAGGAGAGCAGTGCTGCCTCACCCCGAGCAGGGCAGTGCAGAGCAGAGCCATTTCTGGCACAGGCCAAGCGCAGGTTTGTCCCAAGCCCTTCCCAAAGCCTGGAGCGGGAGCCCGGCCCGGCCCGGCCGGCGCTGGGCACGGGCAGGAGGAAGGGCCGGGGCCTTGCCAGCCTCCTGCACAAACAGACCCTGCAGCTGTCGTGGGGTGAAATAAATGACTTCCGGAGGTTGCGGAGAATAAATGGATCCATTCAGGCACGAGTGAAGGGGACATTGTTTCCCTCCTCGGAGAGAAAAAAAAAATCCCTCCCCAACAACCTATACATTAAGGTATCAATGAACAACAAATTCATTCAGTTATGACACAGGAAATCTAAAGCAGAATGGGCTGCAAAACAAACTCGGTTTATCTGCAAAAGGGAAAAAATGCCTCTTGTTGGCTGCCCGGCCGGGGCTGGGGCTGGGGCTCCTCTCGAGGAGCGCTCAGGCTTCCAGCCACACACGGAGCGTTTTCTGCCCGCGCTTTGGCTGTGGGCACGAACTTCTGTGGTTAGGATTGTTCCCTTAGGTTTGTCCTCCTCAGGGCCAGAGTGTGCACAACACGCCTGTGGAGCACACTGAGAGTCCGGCTCCAGATGCACACCATCTCCGTCCTCCCGCACTGCAGACAGCAGGCCTGGAGGTTTGGGTTTGTTTTCTTTTTAGAAGGGAGAGGAATTACTCCTTCAGACAGAAACCAAGCCTTTCGTTTTCACTGTGGCAACCTTCATTTTTATGTTGAAAAAGAACAAGAAGAGGCACAAACGGGAACGCAGGCTCGAGCCAGACCCTCTTTCTCAAAGCAAGGCAGTAGCTGCCTCCTCTCCCACCTCCCACCCAGGGGACCCCATCTGCTCCACCGCACGCCTGGGCACACACCGAGCGTGAGGGGACACCCCTGGCCCTGACCCTGGGCAGGACAGAGGGGCAGTGCCCTCCTGCCCTCCCGCACAGCCCCTGGGCACCAGCACGGCCCCTCTTCCCGGAGCCCACTCCCCACCGCTGCTCAGCACTACAAACCCGAAGCGCGGCCGAGGAACAAAGCCCGTCCTGCCCCTGTTTCCAAAACATTCGTGCCTGGCCGTTTCCCCCAAGTAACATTAAAACAATCTCTTGAGAAGGAGTGTAGCGGGTCAATCCTGCTATAGAAGCGGAGCTGGTACCCAGCTGCAAGGAGCGCTCGGCGTGCAGGGGAATAATCCGCGAGGTTTTAATTAGAGAAAGCAGCAATAAATGAAGGAATATGAGCTTGGAGGAGAACACTTGAACATAAAAATAACTGGGGAAGACGAGATACGCTTATGCTCGGAGGGGACACCTCCCCGCTGCCAGGGAGCCCCAAAACAAGGCGGGGCACATTCCCAGCGCCAGCGTGTCCCCCTCAGACCCCAGGGGGGGCTCTCCAGGCGCAGCATCCCAGGCGCAGCGGGGCACATTAATGCGGGGCACATCGCTGACCCCGTGCGCGGAGCCGGCAGCCCGCCCCTTCCGTCAGCCGGTGGCTTGCCCCGCGTCCCGGACAGCTCGGCCCGCCGGCTCCAGGCGGGGGTCCCCGCAAAGGCGGAGTGCGGCCGGGCGCGGGGCTTGGGCCGGGGCCGAGCAGCGCCGTCCTCCGGCCGCTCCTTGAGAACCAAGTCACGCTCCCGCGACAACTGCTCCTCTGCGCCCGTTTGAGCTGTCCCTCCCAATTAGCAGTAATAAGCGACTCTGTAAAGATGAGCAAACACAGCGCATTCATCAGCCCCGGCGGCCCCCGCCCTCCCCACCGGCAGCGCCAGGAGATCCCCAGGGCACGGCTCCCGAGGATGCCGAGCGCATCCCGCCCGGCCCCAGCGAGCGCCGGCAAAAGGCAAATTAATGACGAGGCGCTCGAAGAGTTTGCCTGAAATTATTTTATTCTGCCCGGGAATTGATTACTCCCGGCCTGGAAATATGTCCAGATCAATACGCTAAAGCTCAGGGCACAAAAGACATGCTCTAGCCCCATTTATTTCATCCACTTTTTTGAGGAATGGCACATAATTTACCGGGCAGGAATCGCTAAGCCCTTCCAGAGCGAGGACTAATGGCAAGCTGCAGGAAAGTGATGCCTCCATCCATCTCCCCGGCGAGTCACGAGGCCCCGCACCCGCCCGTGGCGACCCTGGCGGTGGCCAGGACGCCGCTGGTGACGGAACGTGCCTGAGGCCATCCTTGCCTGGCAGATGGATACGGAGGTGAAGCGTGTGGGTTGAGGCACCCACCAAGGAAAGGCTTTTAAACCTTCCCAAAAAGCATGACTGGCGCCCAGGGCAGTCCCTGCACGGCCTGCCCCTGCCTGGCCAGCTGGAACCGGGCTGGAGCAAACACCGGTTCGGGGCGAGCCGAAAGCGACGCCGGATGTACACGACAGACGCCGAAGCTGTCGGAGCAATATCCGTGGCCAGGCCTCAGCACGTGGCTTCAGCTCCCCAGAGCGAACAGCACGGGGGATGCTGCAGGACAGGGACACGTCCCGCGGCGCAGGTCCGGAGGAGATGCCTCGCGCCCCATTTGCCAATCCTCTGCATGCTCCACAGGGCCCCGGATTTTCCGGGGCATTAAACCCTATTCCCCCTCGGAAAGCTCGGCGGCGGCTGTCATCGTGCTGGCGGGGGGCGGGCGGCAGGGCTCCTGCTGCGGCCCATCAGTGTCACTCGCGAGCCGCTGGCGGGTGAAGGATGAGGTGGCCCCGGCGGCCGCGGGAGCTGCCAGCCCGTGCCGGGGGTTTGTCGCCGCTGCGGGACGGCCCTGGGAGAGCAGCGCTGGCACTGAGGCGACCTCAAACCTTCCCGCTCGCCGTGAGTCCTCCAAGGAAACACCTTTGCGTAAAACAGAGACATAAAGCAGCGGAGCACAGCGAAAATCAAACCCCAGGGTTTGCTGGCTTCCCCTTCCCACCCGGGCTGCTCCAGGCATCTCTGAGGGCGTCGTGTCCCTAAGCCTGGGCGGCCTCGGGCTGGAGGAGAATTCCCCTTGGCCCCATGGCACAGATGAGAGGTGCCAGGGCAGGAGAGGGAGCCCGAGGCAAGAGCAAACACAGCGGGGTTGGAGGCGAGCCTTGCTGAACCCCAGCCCCGAGGCAGGGCAGGCGGAAGAGCGGGTTTGCATCCAGAGAGCCCGGCCGCAGCCCAGCCGACACCCTCCTTCAGCTGCACTTGGCTCTGCCCACGGGGGAATCTTTTCTAGACCGAAGCGCTGCTGCTCCCCCATCCAGAAAGGGAACATCTGTGAAAAGGGGTCATTCATAATGAACTTGCGAGTGCCGGGTAGGGAAAAAAACCAACCCGGCCCAGAGAAAACAACGTCGCCTTTATGTTTCGGTGCGGCCGCCTGAGCCCGCAGCACCCGCGTGGGTGAGGCAGGGAGGGCCGGGGGGCTCGGCTCAGCCCCTGCACCCCAAGCCTGCACAGCTCTCCAGGAGCGGGACAGGGACCAGCAGCACCGAGGGACACGCGGCCAGGCCGGGCCCAGTTCCTTCAGTCGCCTCCCTCGCATGCTGGCAGGCACAAATCCCCACGTGTGGCAGCAGTGCTGGCGAGTTTTATTGCTCCATAAAATATTTGAAACAAAATAAACGGTTTTGTCAAACACTATATCTCCTCAAATAATAACGCGCCGGCTCACAAAGAAAAACAGCCGACATTCATATTCTGCGGCAAAGGTTTATTTCGCCTCCCAGAGGAGAAGGGAACGGGCATTTCGATTCGGGATTCAGATACTGTATGGGAATACAGTAACTATAGTTCTCAGAGGGTTTGTGCAAATGCCAGCAAAACAAACCCCAAATCAAATTTATTAGCTGGTGGCGATCTCTAACAATCTTACACAGTGACTGATGGAGCCGTCGGGGAATTCCTTTCGACATCAAGTGATTTACAGCCCCCACAGAAACTTCATTGTCTGCTCCAAACCAGAAAGAGCTCCTGGGTATCCAGCCCTGCTCCAACAGCAGCACCAGGGTGGGTGCTATTGCCAAGGTGCTTTTCCTTTCACCTGGAAACCTTACCGGGAGTCCTCACATCCCCAGTCCTGGGGAGGAGTACGACGGGAGGAAGTGCAAATTAATTAGGAGCTGCAGCCTGCGTCCTAAAGGGCCTGTCTGGATTTCGATGGCAGGCTTGGGACGCTCCCTTCTGCCCCGAGCGTGCTTCCAGAGAACGATGTGGACGTCGTTCCCTGACCCGGATCAGCCCGGCACGGGGCAGAGCCAAGTCCCACCAAAGCACCGGGTGCCAGAGCTGGGCTGGCTGTGCCGTGGCGGGGCCGAGCTGCTCCCCGGGAAAGCACCAGGGAAGGCAGCCCTTCCTGAGGATGCAGGGTGGGAGGAAGGTGAGGGCACGGCTGGTGCCTCCAGAGCATCCACAGGCCGGCTCCCACAGAACCATCCTTGAAAGCACGGCCAGAAATGCCCGGCTCTAATTGCCAGGGTTTTGTCGTTTGCACACTCGTCGCGGGGCCATTTGCATTCCAGCCGCTAAAATATCAGGGGGGGGAACGTTGTGCAATCAATCACAGCAGCTTACAAAGTCCTAAGTGAGAGAATATTTTTTGATTGTCTCCGCTTGCGTCTAAACATCTCGCAGAGCCGCCAGCCAGTTCTTCATTTCAATTAGGGCAATGCTGATCGTTAGCTAACTAATAAGGACCAATTTTCTGTCGCAACTATTTCCTAATTAAATTCAAAACAGAGATTTCTAACCCAGATGGTCAGCGATGCTACAGATTTGTTTAAATTTGGTATCACAGTAACAAACTACTAATTAGGGTTTGTAAATACACCGATTCCCTCGTGACTCAGTTGTTAGTAATGCATACAACCGGTTTATTAAAGCACTAATTGTGTCTGGCTTTACTTGGGCCTAACACATAATCCACTTATCACATCCTGGTACCGACTCATTTTGAAGGGATTATGAATGAAATCATAAACGAGGCCTCGCATCCCTTTCCCGGAACGGTTCATGAAGGTTTGGTGCCACATTTAGGCGGCACGTTCACGTTTTCTGCCTCCGACGGGGAGCGGCCCCGCAGCGACGCCGGCGCTCCGTTCTCCAAAGGAGAAAAGTTCTGGATGCCACCCCCACGCCCAAAAAGGGGTTCCTGCTCCAGCCCCGCCGGGCAGCCAATCATCCCAGCAGCCAAGCTCCTGGAAAGGAGCTCTGGGTTTCCCAGAGAAAGCACTGAGTCGCTTATTTCCCACCGAAGTCGGGCTCAGCCCTTCCACGGGGCCGGGGCTGGCGCAGGGGGCTCGCGGGACCCCCCTCCCTTTGCCCGGAGACCCCCACGAGCCTCGACCACCTGCTTGTAGAGGGCTGGAGGACGCCAAACCCGGGTTCCCTCTGGAAAAGACCCCGTTTTTGCTGGAAGGCTTTGTTCCAGGGACTGGGACGGGCCATGCCCCACAGCCGGGGTATCGACGCCCCTCGCCGCCGCGGCTCCATCGAGGGTGCACGAAGTAGGAAATAAATGATAGATAACTGTGAATCGCAAGGTTATGTAAACACGGGGTGGGGGGGAGGGTGGGGTGGTTCAGAAGAATCCCATTAAACCATAAAAGAAAAGCACGGATGGTTTATCACATCACTAAGACCCAAGAATGCATTAATAAATAGAAGAATAGATAACGAACCGTGGAGTACAAGGCTAAACTATCCGCTATTGTGAGGATCCTGTGACAGTAGAAACAATGAGGGGGAAGAAGAAGCTTTGTTGGTCTGTCACCAGAACCTTGTAGTGTATCTTTTATAGCCCGTTTTTAATGAATTCACAGCACCTACCCGTTATTCTCTGCCCAAATCCCTCATTTTCCTCCCTCTTGAATGCAAATTCCCATGCTGCACTCCGCCTTCACCATGACTTCCCCCGCTAAACTCGGGGTTTCTCCGGCCTTCAATGGCCTTTCAGCCGCAGCGAGAACAGGTTCCTGCTTTCATTCTTCCAAAGGGTTCTCAGGACGGCAACAAAAGTGGGGTTTAATGCCAAGCAGGAGTACCTCTGGGCCTCGCTGCATCCTTTGCTTCTTCTGTGGCAGGAGGGGGAATGCTCAGACAGGGCTAATTCAGCCCGGAGCGACGATGCCCAGACGTACCTGCAAGGAAAGACAGGAAAAACACGTGAAAGCTGCTGCTCCTCTCGCTGTTTTCCAGCCCTCTGCAAATAACACTGAGAATTGTTGGAGGGGACTTCATATCAATCCAAGAGAGAGCAGCCTCTTTGTAGACACTTCCGAGACTCACTAGCAGTTTATTTTCACCGCGCTGAGGGGGTTTTACCATTAAACAAGCACCCAGGATACATTTACTGTGGATTACTTTCATTTTTACTGCAGCGTCGTTAGGGGCAGAGCGCCGAGGAGACGGGGCTGACCACGGCACGCTCTGCAGTAAAACCCCTCGGTCCTGCCTCCGGCAGCATCCGAAACCCCGATCGATTTCCGCGTGAAAAATCCCGAAGGCTTTGTGCCGCTGCGCCGACATCCCGCAGGAGCACAGCCTCGGCACGGCTGGCAGAGGCAGCAGAGGGTCCGTGTTAGAGATGGGGAACCTGGCACAGCACGGGGGATGCCCAAAAACTCGAAGTCCTTCTGGTGGCAAACCCCGCCTGAAGCAGGTCCCCACAGAGCCTGCACTGGGCCCCGGTTTGAGGCTCGCACTGGGAACTACTCCTGCCTCCTTACCCCTCACATGCCCAGATGATGCTGCAGGTAGCTGGGCTGTTGCCTTTCCTTACCCCGAGAAAAGGGAATTAAAGAGACCCCTGTGAACCCCAAGCAGCAGTGGGGAACCTGGATTTGCCTTTTCCTGGCAGGACAGCCAGACCTCAGGGTCCCTTGTCCCCAGGGACAGGACGGGGAGCCACCTCGCCTCTCCTTCGCCGGGTGCCAGAGGCGAGGCACAGGCAGGGAGGCGGCTGCCCTCCCTCCCCTCAGCCTGGAGCCTGTCTCCCGGCCACGGAGGAGCAGAGAGCAGGCGGCTGCTCTCCCAGGAACACACTTCAGGCCGGTGAGGAGTACAGCCGAGTGCTCAACAGGCTCTGGAAATAAGTGGAAGTCAAATAAGTTTGCCGCTCTTTGTCCCCCTTTCAATATCTAGCTTTGATCAAAATCCTTGGATACTCAAGTGGTTGTTGACTTAATGTAGTAATGAGACATAGCCTTAAGTGAGGCCATTTCCGTGCCCATTCAGGCTCCCTGAGAGCAAGGGATGCAGGAGGAAAAGCCTCTCCTGGTCCCTGGGAGCTGCAGCAGAGCCCAGAGCAGAGGCCTGGCTCCAGCTCCCAGGACATGCAGCGGGAGGGTGTGGTGGCCACAGCCACACGAGGCACGCTTAACATCCTTCCCGTGCAGCAGAGCCTCGCCGGCACGGCGCGGGGGGACACCGAGAAATCCACCCAGAACGCCTCCTCCCAAAGCTGCACCAGGCAGCCAAGGCTGTTCTGGAAGGCAGAGCAGGCTCCAGTCCCAGCAAGGGCATCTCCCAGTGCCACTGCCAGGCTGCTCCGAGCAGGGGCTCCGCGCCCCACCGTGGCCCTTTGCTCTCATCCCTCGCAGGGCCACCGAGACAAAGTGCCCAGCTCCAGCGGGGCCTGGGCACCACTGCCACCAGTGCCACCACTGCCTCCTCCTGGAGACCGCTGGGGAGGAGGGTGGCACCCTCCCAAGGACAGGGACTGGGTGATGTCAAAGGCCCTTTCTGACTGAAAGGGTTCAGGGATTCCCTGGGCAGGCTGCCGGCCTGAGCAGGGCGGGAGGGAGGCAAGAGCCCAGGAGCCTGGATGAACACGGCGAGCCCCGAGAACAGCAAAAAACTCTCCAAGTGACGGGGAGCAGCTCAGCCAATTAGGATTTTAATTCCCCTCGTTATGCACAGCCAGTCAATAAATTCTGCACCAAGCAGCTGCTCTAATTCTTAAGCCCATTAAGCCCTACATCTGATAGGCGGGCGGGAGGGGCTGCCGGGGGGCACAGACGGCGCTCCTCGAGATATGAAACATTTCCTCTTGTGCATCTGGGGCACCCCACCCAGCCCCACTCCGAACGGGTATTTTATGGAGGCGGCGAGTCAGAATTCATATAAATATCCTGCCGCAGACACACACACCCCACATATGGAGGGAATAAAGAGGTGCCGGGATGAGATGCGCTGAGGGAGCGCCGGTGCCGCGGCAGAGCGGGGAGAGCAGAGCTGGAGGGGAGAGTCTGGGATGGAGCAACAGGATTTGGGTGTGTGAAACGGAGGGAGACGAGCCCAAAAGAGCTGGGCAAGCGGCCAAGAGCGAAGAAAAGCAGGATCAGAGGTGCGGGGAGGAAGAAAACTCGCGGAGCAGTACGGCAAGCCCGGAGAGGGCTGGCTCTGGTGCAGGAGGAGGCCGGGAGCCACAACAACAGCTCCTGGAGGGAAGGGGCAGATGGCTGGAGCGGAGGTATCCCCCCCAAACCGCAGAGATGAAAGGCAGGCGAGAAAAGGGAATGCGCTGGGAGTGGAAAAGCCTTTGGCAGCCAAGACGGCTTCGCTTGTTAATTGGCAACAAGCTAACACATTAATTACAAAGTTGCTGGACGGTCAGGAAAAACATTGGCAGCAGAGCAATTTGCATTCCTCCGGAGCCCGAACAGACCCGGCTCCAGGAATGCTGCCTCTGCCCACCCACATCCAGGATCGGAGCGCCCCGAGGCCTCGGAGCCGGGCAAAACACAAACAGAGATTAAAAACCACCCCGCCTCTAGCCGAGCTCGTGCTCATCTCAGATTAGCGTGAAAGATTAATTGCAGGACACGTGCGTCCGGCCAAAATCTACTCTCTTTCCACCCCCTAGACGCAAAGTTGAAGACCGGTTCCTGGCTGCAAATCCCATTCCCGCAGCAGGAAAACACCGGGCCTGCAAGGGGCCGCTCTCCCCGTCAGCTCCACGGGGCGCCGGACGACAGAGCAGCGGCGAGCCCTCGAGCTTCGGCCGAGGCCGCAACGCCAGGCTGGGGGCCAGAGGTCTGGCCAGCCACAGCAAAGCCCCCCCTGCTGCAGCCCAGGTCTAGCACGGCCCTCTCGGCTCCCCAAACCTGCCGACAGCCACGGGGAGACGCGGCAAAGCTCCGGGATATCTGTTGGGCCATGGCCGTCAGCAGTGCCCTCCATTGACCTCAAATGGAAGAACATTTCGCTTTCCCCTGAACTTCCCAGCAGCTGGAAAGCTGGTGCACTGCGGTTTGGATTCACAATCTTCTTCCAGGAGGAAAGAGCTTGTGGGTTCAGAGGCTCCAACATTAGGGAGAAATTCTTCCCCGTGAGGGTGCTGAGGCAGCGGCACGGTTTTTCCAGAGAAGCTCTGGGTGTTTATTGCAACTCCTGCAAAACAGCACTAATAAGCTTGCTAATAATGGCACAGATCGGTGCCTGCTGCCGGAAAATTAATTAGAAACGGCATCGCCGTGCTCTGATTAGCTGCCATCCCGCCACCTCGTAGGCTGGGACAGATTTTGTCACCAGCTCGCGTTTCAAACGCCGCTAGAAGGCCACTCGAGCAAGCCCATCCGGAAAGGGGGACCTGCAGTGCCGGGCACGTGCTCAGAACTGGGAGAACATGGCTTTGAAACCTCCAGAGCTCGTCAAGGACAGTTTATTCAAGGTAATCAATCTGTCCTTCGAGGAGCATTATGTATTTCCTCCACGAATCACGATGCTGACAACACCATGCTGCTGCAGAAGCATCTCGGTGTTGCCGGCCCCAGGAACACGAGGCTCAGGGCTCAGCCCTCCCCCTCCCAAGGCATGGCATCAGCTGGAAATTCATGATTTTGTGGATTGGCTTCTCTCCCTTGCCTGCTGGGGTTTGGGCTCAAGGCTGTCCATTTCCTCACGCCTGTGAGCACCAGGAATTAAGTGCGAGTTTTAATTCCGAAGGTCTCAGAACACTCCAAATCCAAGGAATGTGCCTCAAAGGCCCGTGGCTGCAGCGACAGGAGCCAGTGCTCCAGACCTGCAACTGCAGCAACTGCAGCCCTCCCCACCCGCTCGGCTGAGAAATCCTCCCATGGCTTCTGATTACCCAAGTTAATAATCCAGCCGGAAACGGGGTTCCTGGGGGGCCGTTAGCATTAATTATCCCACCCCTGAGGAGTGACTGAGGACGCTGAGACACACCCAGCGCCACACTGAGGTACCTGCCCGTCCACGGGCCGCCCGCAGCAGGGAGAATCGGAGCAGACAGGAACCAAAACACCCTTGTGAGGTTCTCGGGGAAGGGGCAGCAAACCCCGCCGAGGGCAGTTCAGACGCTCGCTGCACTCGTGGTGCAGTCCCCGGGCGCTGCTGCACCGAAGGGAGATCAAAAGCAACAATGGACTGTAATCGAGGGTATCTGCACAACAGTTTTCCTGAAGGATGTCTGTGCAGGTGAGCGAGGAGTAAAGCATTGTTTCATCAAATGGTAATTTCCTTGTGTCTCAGAGAGCGAATTCCACTCGCTCGCCGGGGTATAATTCAATTAGAGGGGAGAGCCCTGCGCCGGGGAACGAGATCTGTCTGTTCGGCTGCCACGCTGCAAATCACACCGAGCAAGAAAATGGCATTTGGTCCTGACACTGTGATTTATTTCCTACTCAGTATCTTATAATTCTTACAAGATAAGCCAGGGCGAGAAATTATCACGCGTACGTGGGGGTCGTGCCTGATCCTCTTTATTTTCCCCTTCCCAACTGCAGGGCCGGGCGTTTCAGCCTTATCTTTGAGGAGGCCGGTAAAACAAGACGGTAACGATTTACCGAGGCAAAGCAACTCTTGCTCAGCACTCACAGCGGGCTCGGGCAGCACAGGCCCGAGGAGGAGGCCACGGGGGCTGCTCCAAGCCAGCTGTCCCGCCGGGATGCGGCCGCAGCAGGGAGCCCGGCCAAGGGCAGGCTCCGCGGCCGCCAGCCAGCCTGGGGACGCTGCCCGTGCCCCGGCCATGCCCGGCCCACCTCGCCCGCCCGCATTCTTCTCCCTTCCCTTGGCACCAGCCTGTAGGGAGCCTCGGCTCATCTCCTGGGCCACCAGCAGGAATGCCCGGGCAGGGGGACGTGCCGTGACTCCTCGGCGAGGGTGTCAGGACCCCCTCGCCCGCGAGCAATCTGTGAGTTCGTTGTCTGCCCGACGCAGCCCAGCCCTTGGGCTGCCCGTGTCACGGCCGCCCTTTGCACGGGCACGGGGGGAAGCCGTGGGCAGCACTGCCAGACACACTCGGCCTCCTTCAGAGAGGCTTTTTAGTTCATCGACCCTCCTCCTCCTCTTCCTCCTCCTGATTTGTTTTCGGGATCTTAAAACCTTCCCCCTCTCACCATCAGGGGAGCATCATTTCCTCTCCTTGGCCACACTCCAAATTCCTGAGCACAGGTGAACACACATTCATTCCAGCCTGCCAGCGGGCAAGGAAGGCTAATTAAAGTATTTGCAGCTCTGCTGGATGGCGTAGCAACCCTCTGCAATTGGATCAGAAAGCCGCCTGGCCAAAAATAAGCGCTATTTGAATTTATTACATTTTTATCGTACGCAGTTTACCCCTTTACCGCCACCCCCAGTAACATCTCTACTGCAAACATGTCCGCACTCCACCAAAGTCTCTGCCCACAGACTTTCCTGAAGGGCTGTGTGTCCGCACAAACTCGACCTCCCGGTGAAGGCTGTTTTCTCCCGAGCGCCCAAACAAATCTGCTCACAGTGCTGCCGGCTGTGCTGGGGCTGGGCAGGCTGCGGCAGAGGACCAGCCACCCCAACACGAGCCGGAGGAGCAGACGGGTGGCCGTCACCTCGTGCTTTGCACTTCACCCGTTACCTGCCCGTGCTTCTCCCTCCGGGAGGCGCAGCCACACCGAGCCGCTCCAAGTTTTACCCCCGAGGCAAAAGTGAATCTGAGCTGGAGAACAAAAGCAGCGCTGGCTGCCCTTGCACGCCGAGGATTACGACGACTGAAAGGGTTCCTTATTATGGGCTCGCCACTGTCTCCGCTTTAATCTCCTCCTCTCCTCTGCTCCCTGCCTCCCTCCCGCCGCTCCCGCCGCCCCGGGATGCTCGGCCAGGCCAGCGGGATGCTCTGGGCGAGCTCTGCCGGGCAGCCCGCGGCCCCTTCAGCTCCCTAGCAAGATCACCACCTCCTGCCAGAGGAGAAAGTGGCACCGAACCCAATTCCAGCATCCAAACCCTTTTACTGACGGTTCTTTGACACAAACGGCCTCGGCAGCCCCAGCAGACCCCCAGGTGCTGCGGGTCAGCCCGCGGGTTGTGCCTCCGAACACCTCTCCGGAACTCAGGTTTCCCTTTCCGCGGGATTCACTGCATTCATCTGCCAGCAGAATAAGGCGAAACCCACAAATAGCCATTTCTGAGACTCCCTGAGCATCTCGGGAGCCGGGGCACCGGTGTCACACCCGCTAACAGCTGGTGACAAGCCAGCGCTGTCACATCAGTCAGCGCTGCAGCAGACGAGCATTATTTGCCCACCAGCCCTGAAAGCCATCGCCGTGACCTGGGAGAGGGACGGGAGACGCGGAACACATGGCTCGGCTGGAGTCACACCGAGCATCATTATCGGAGTGAAAAACAGCTCGTCTCTAAAGCCTTCGGCGGCGGCGGCATCCGGCGTTATCTCCCGGCCGGCACGAGGAAATCTCAGCGCGGCCATTATCCGAGAGCAAACCGACTCCGTAGTTTGCAAAATTAATAGTATTTAGCCCGCTAGTTTCCGTAGTAACCAGCCCGCCGTCCCTCCCCGCCTGCCCGCGGCAAGGTCTCCGAAGCATTTCACACAGTACTTATCCATTTTCTTGCTCTCACCTCGCTCTCACCTTTACTTTCAGCGCGGAGCGCAACACAATCCACCGCCACTAAAGACTAGGCTGAGAGTCAGATTAAAATTATCCCTGTTTGCCCTGACCTCTTTTCTCTGCAGGTGAGAGTGTCCCCATTCAGCAGCTAAATGAAGCAGAAATGATGGAGTGTTTGTTTTCCCTGACTTTTCCTCAGCTTGCCAGTAAATTTACAGCCACGAATATGAAGTGTTAATTTAATGTTCCCACTGAGCATCTCATTGTCAACAAAGGCTTCAAACCCTACGAGAGGAAAAGGTTAGCTCATGCAGAAAATGACCCTTATGGCTTGATTGTCTTCTGGTCCAGACTCGCGGGCGAGCAGAAAGCGGAGGGCTTTGACTCGCAGCTTAATGCGTTTGATGGCGATAAATGGGAGCTCTCCGCCTCGGCGCGGGGACGGAATCACCTGTAATGCTCACTTATTTGTCCGCGCAGACAATCTCCGCGGCCCCCGAGGGAAGCGGCCTCTTCGCGCCCCCTTCCCCCCCGCCCAAAACTAATTCGACAGAACCGAAAAGTTAAACCCTTCATTATCCCCCAACTTGAGCGGAAGGGGCTTTGCTGGCTGCAGATTACAACAGGACATTAGCGGTGGCGTGAAGCATGAAATTGCTTTCTTCACCTGGTGCTTCAAAACTTTGAGGCCTCGGCTCTGGTGACGTGGG
>VZRR01007172.1:101262-117752 GCA_013398015.1 Oreocharis arfaki | reverse complement strand
CACCCCACATCTCTGTGATACCGGGTCCCATGGAGGTGTGAGCACTCTCCCCACCCCACATCTCTGTGATACCGGGTCCTGTGGAGGTGTGAGCACTCTCCCCACCCCACATCTCTGTGATACCGGGTCCCGTGGAGGTGTGCCCCCCCAGGGCCCGGCCGGCCCCCAGCGCCAGCCCCTGCCCACACGTGGTGTGCCCGCGGGCTGTTTACAGCTCCCGCACACCGTCTCCTTTGTGGCCCCACTGAAAACGCCCAGTGTGCAGCGCACCACTGTGCATTTAGGCCGTTGTTTTTCCTCTCATCGAGGCAGTAAATGACCTTTTATTCAAACAACAATTCCTAAAACAAAACCGAAAACCAGCCCCGTGGTCAGATGTGTGCGCGGCGAGGCAGGGTTTGTTATTTAAGCAGCAGCCGGGCTGTGTGCTATGCAAACAAACCCCGCGCTCTGTTCTCCCAACCTCCTGCTGACTTTGCAACTAATTTTGTTAGCAAGGAGAACACACTGCGCCGACATCAATGCAGCAAAGAGCCCGGAGACGTTTGTTCATAACTTTGTAACAAACATTGATCAATCGATTTTCGCCCGTGCGGGGAGCGAAAAGCCCACAAACAAAACAAAACACATATGGGGAGGGTTTTTTTTAATGGCACAAAGGGCAATTAGGCACCCAACCTTCCAGTGAAATGAGATTCCTTACGGTCCTCTGTGCTTTTAAGTCTTCGCCTCATGCTCAATGGAAGCAAAATCTACTGTCAAGCCTCCAAAGGAGGAAAAAAAAAATCAAGAGAATGGTTGTAGCGGGCCTGGTGCAGCATTTCTGAACACAACAAAGACAGGTGAGGGCTCCTGGCAGAGTGAAGGACGCCCTATCCCACGTGTACAGTCTTTTGCACCATGTATCACATCAATGCAGAACCGGCAAGACAGAGAAAACACTAATCAGCTATCAAAATTAATCAAGTGCCGCGTAAACAGCGGGACACGAGCGAATTCACCCGGGCCCATTCCTCCGGCTGTGCACCGCAGCAGCACGGCGGGGCCCCACGTCCCGGGGGTCCTGCCTGCCCTTCTCCCAGCACGCTCCTCAGAACCGTGGGGTCAGCTGCCCCCCGCCCCTCGCCTGCACAGCGGGGCTGTCCCACAGCCTCGGCATGCGGCAAAGACACGAACCCGCCGGGAAGGGGAGCTCCCGCGGGAGGGACGCTGAGCCTGGAAAACCAAACAGCTCCGCCACTGCAGGAGCCAGGGAGAGCACCCCCTGCACGGAAGAGGCCAGGGCTGCCAGACGCAGCTCCAGGGAAAAGAGCGTTTTGACTCAGACACAACAGCAGCCGGCAGAGAAGAAAGGTGAAGCACAGCTTCCCAAGTTTACTCTTGCAGCCTAACTAGCAGCTCACAACAATACTTCCTAGGCAAGCGGCTGTGACCTTATTTTTCCTTTGGAAACAGCTCTGGGGCTTCACCGACACACAGGATCACCTGCTCATTAGCAGGTCCCTGAGCGGGGAAACGCCACGGGGCGATCCCAGCACCGTCTGGCTGCTCCCCGGGCTCAGCACACGGCTCGGGGAAGGCGGCTGCCCAGGCTGTGTCCCTCCTGCAGCCGGCGACATTCAGCTGGTCCCTGGCAGCTGCCGAGCCAGAGAGCCCCCGGCTGTCAGTCTCCTGCTCTGCACCTCTGGGGGCTGTGAGAGCCCCTCAGGGCAGCACCCCCTCACAGCCCTGACCCTCTGCCCGCCCGCTTCCATACAGATCGCTGAGCCCCCGCGCTCCGACACCGCCTCTGCAGCCACTCTGCCTGGGACTGGCTCTGGGCAGGGAGAGCAGGGGTTTAAAATCCTCCTCGGTGATGTGGGTTGTCCGAATAGTTCTGAGCATTTATACACTTACAAATATTTACAGTCTTTGTAAAACGGAACCAGCGCAGCCTAAAAGATTTCTGGCGGTGGCTGCCAAGAGGAAACGGGAACGTTTTCCATAGATCAACCAGACAAGCACTTGCGTCCAGCCGAGCTCGCAGGCTCAGGTGCTCGTCCCCAGCACAGCAGCCTCTCTCCCAGGGCTGGCAGAGGCTGCTGCGGATTGCACGGGCGGAGGAGCCCGTCAATGGAGCACGGAGCAGCACCATTCATCGCGGCCGAGGGGCTCGGGAGCGCTGCCTGTCGGCCGCGGGCCGCGCACGGAGGCGGCAGCGGCTGCGTTCTGCCCTGCTGCTATTTACTCACAGCTACAGATGTTGACATAACAAAGAGCTACAGACAGACGGGCAGAAGGGGAGCAGTGTTGCGGCGCAGACACTGCGGGCTCTATGCTTCGGGGAAGCGCCTCTCACTTCCCCCGCCCAGCCCTGCGATCCCTTTGGAAATCATCTGGGCTGGTGAAGCTCGCTTTCCTCTCGTGGGACGCAACTGGTGCGAGAGAACATCAGCTTTGCTGTTTGTTCCCGTGCTGAACGGAACCCTTATGAACCCACAGAAAAAACAATTGTCTCAAACCGAGGGGCTGAAAGCTCGGGGATGCACTGGCAGCCTGCAGCTTCTGCTCGCCCCTCTGAGGGGCCGCACAGGGAAAATCCTGGCTGTGCCCTCTTCAGAGAGACAAAATTAAGGGGATGACTTGTTCCACAGGGAAAAAAAACCCCCTCACTTAAAAGCGTTCTGGGAGACACGACCTTGCGTTTCGAAGCTGCACAAGTACACACAGAAGCGCCCAAACGGCGAAACAAAAACATTTTGAGAAGCACAACGGAGTGCTCAGAGGGGCAGACCCCCCTGCAGAAGGCGGCCAGAGCTGGGTGCGAGAGGTGCCAGCGAGGCCGTGCCAGCGAGGCCGTGCAGCCCTGGCCAGAGCTCTGCACAGACTGTGCTCGCTGCTGCTCCGAGGCGCTCGCTCCCGCTCTCCTCCTGCCCAAGACGCGCTGCCGCGTCCCCAGAGCCCTGCCTGCCTCCTGCCGCCGGTGGCAGTGATGCAGGCAGTGACCCCGGCTCCGAGTCCATCTGGGAAAGCCGCAGCCCCACAGCAAGCCCTGCAGGTCCAGGGCACCGCTGTCCCCTCACACGCCGTGTCCCCACAGGCAGCCCGTGACCACTCGGATGCCTCAAGCACCGTGCAAGCTCGAGAAGGGATTCGAGTTTTCAAACAGTTGCTTTTTCAAGCTTCTGGTGCGAACCAAAGTTCAGATCCTTCACAACTGGTAGGAAAAGATATTATTGCCTGGAACCGTGCCCAGAAAAACTCGCAGCCGAGCCTCCTCCTGCCTCTGCTGGCCGCCGGCTTCCCCCGCTCCGCCGTGATGCCATCTGGTGCCCACGGGCAGAACAGCCAGGGCTTCTCCTGGGCAGCGTGTGGGAGACATTCCGGGGGGAATCAACAGCGCCCGGGCAGTAACTCGCAGCATTTGTTCTGCTGGAAGATTGACACTGCCCTTGCGCTGCCCCAGCGTGTCTGCATGCTCCTGGCTGGGCTGCGAGGAGAACACGGGTAGCAGTCACACTCAGCTTTCCTGCTGCCTGCCCTGGACGGGGATTTGCAGTGTTGGCGCTGCAGACATCCCTGCGGCTGGAGAGCCGTCCTGGCACAGCGCGCGGCCCCGGAGCGGCCTCCCGTCCCACAGCCACGCACCAGCGGCCCCGAAGGGGCTGCAAAGAGCCTTTCTGAAGGGCAAATAAATGAGTTGACTTCATAAAGAAAAGCAGGGAGCCAAGCATCCTCCTCCCCTCAGAGAACGGGGCTGGTGGTGAGGCAGGTGTGCTTTGGAAGACCCGACAGCAGCGGCTTTGTGGAGGGTGCTCCTCGGGCTGTGGCTGGTGCAGGGGGTGGCCGGTGGCCAGCGGACCCTGTGCCAGGACAGTGGCCACAGGCGAGCTGCTGCAACCGGCCCTGTCACCCGCCAGGATCCCCCCGGGATCCCAGAGGCTCAAAGGTCCCTCCCCTCTGCCGGGTGCTGCAGCAGGCGCGGCTGGGCACACGCCGGTCCTGGGAGAACCCAGAATTCCCTTAAATCCAGCCCATTTTGCCGTCTCCGAAGCAGTACAACAGGACACGAACTCGGCACCCTTTTGGGGGAAACATCTGGCAGGACGCTGTTTCCCAGCGTCCCCGGGGATCATGCAGACCTGCCGCTGGATTCACAGCGGATAAAAGCAGTTTGTCCCATCGCCAGGCAGCACACTGCTGCTCGCACAGCGCACCGGCGGGTCCTGCCGTAGCCACAAACGCGGTCCTTCCCTCGCCACGGCCCGGGAACACTTCCCACCGCAAGCCAGGGAAAGTGGAGGAGAGGGCTGGCTGGCTCAGAAGCTGGAGAGCTCCTGCTCTGAGCGCCGCACGTACAGAAACCAGCGGTGGGGGAGCAGATCCCCAGGGAGCAGAGGGGAAACACGAGGCAGCGTGTTTTCCAAACAAGCCGCAGGGAGCATTTGAGCCTCAAGCAAACACGCGAACTTACTGAGGATATCCACGGAACAACGGAGGAGGAGGAGCTGGTCACCCTTACGGCTCTTTTGTTCGAGTCCTGGGAAAACACGTGTGCATTTTTAAAATGGAAAAGGTGCCTGAAATCGCGCCGCAGCTCCTGTGGGAGGCCGAGTGCCCACTCAGCCGCATCTCAGGGCTGAGCGACTGATCCCCGACGGGCAGCTTTATTTCCTGGTGCACATTGCCACCTCGTGGCTTTCCTCCGGCTTCCAGGAGAGGCTGCGGGGCTCAGAGCTGCCGCCAGCGCACTCGGGAAGTTGTTGGGGAATCGTTCCATTTGTTCCACAATGTTCCACAATTTGTTCCTGCGGCTGCACAATGGCCAGGCTCTGAAATAACACTGGTTATGGTTACAGAGCTCGGCCCCGGCAGCTTTAATTCCGCTGCAATATTTTCCCCGGTTCCAGTTTGCACTGTCTGGCGTTACGGTAGGAAACGAAATCAGGCAACTAAAGAATTTTACATCCGAAAAAACCGTAAATAATTAATTAAAACCCCCAGCAACTGCACCTTTCCCATTTCTCCCGTTCCTCTGCTAATTCCTGGGGAAGTTAAACAGGTATGTTGGCTGCATAATTATTTGTTTGCAGAGGAGGTTGACACCGGTTTACGGAGTACAGACAACCATGTAATTCCTCTGTAGCTGCATGGTAATTATTGCACTATTATAGAGTAATTAAACATGCAAATAAGCATTAAACCAAGGGGTCTGTGTGGTAGCTGCCAACAACCGTAGGAGAGAAAATCAATAGTAAATCAAATTATAGTGTACTACGGGGGGGTACCAGCTCTAGCAGGTAGTTCAGGGTATCATGTTTTACACCACAAGCCATTTATGCAGCTTTGCTGGCTGCACGAGTGTCTGGCCTGGCGACCCAGGAGAGATCTAATTTTGCAAGTTCTCTGTGTGGGTTAAGCATTTTGCCATCCCACTCTGCCTCTCCTTTTCCTGAGGGTGGGAACAAATCCACCACTTATTCTGAGACTGGTACAGGCCCTCCAGAGAAGTGCTCTCCAGCAGAACTCTGAGACACACGAGTCTGGCTTCGCCCTGGCTGGTTTCTTTAAGGGGCAAATTTGAATATTAACATAGCCCTGTGCAGCTGGGAGCTCACGGCCCCAAACACAAAGTTCTTTGCTGTAAGTCAAAGCCAAGCTGCTCAAAACAACCTTCAAGCCCGAGCTGCAGCAAGACCTCAGGCTGCGTGTGAGGGCAGGACCAGGCAAACTCCAACCTCACATTCATTTTTTTCCCAGAGATTCTCCCTCCCCACCTTTTTAACTTCTGTGAATGTTTGAGCACAGCCTAATTGGGCGGGCGAGTGTGAAAGAGAGATCACAACACACCCTGGGACACAGGAGCTCTCCCAAGCGAACCAGTTGTGGTTTTACTCCAAGTTTGCACCCCAGCCCATGAGCCAAGCAGGCTCAGAAGGACCTACACCTTTAACATCCTTTCCTAGAGACGGCTCCTGCAGGCACTGCAGCTCGAGAGAAGTCGCAGGGATCTCTGCCCTGTCGTGCTTATTGAAAGGAACACCTGCCCCGAAATAGCAGCTCCCCTAATTTAGCCAGCGCCTTGCACTGCAGAGGCATCTCTGCTATGCCCTGGCTGCGTGCAGTGGCGTGGCCCTTGCACTGCTCCAAGATGCACAAAACCAGACTTGGGCAAGCTGCCGTTAGCTGTGGCCACTGCATTTTCCGTCACGACCCGACACATGAGCCACGCTTTTCCAGACGTGGCTCTTGACGTTTGAGGGAGACAAATAAATACCATGAACCATTTAGGGCCAAAATACTGCAGTTCCCACTTCCTCCCGCCCCCTTCAGCGGGCCCTTTGCAGGGCTCAGCCCCACACCTGCTGCAGCCCCTGGGAAGCTCTGCCTCCATCCCAGGGAAGCCTGGACCAGGGCACAACGTAAAGGCAGGAATTAATGAAAGCCATTTCCCTTGCACTGGCCTGCAGTGAGCTGTGCCTCACAACAGTCCCCCCTCCTGATGCTGTGCTGCCACTGCCTGGGCACGGGCACCCAGTTAGACCTCGCTCAGAAACCCCGCCACAATTTTAGGTATTTCTCTTTACTCATCCCAGCGACCAGCTGAAACAGACACATTTATTTTGCCCACAGGCAGCTCACCCCTGAGATGCACACCAAGGCCCTGCTGACCCTTGGTTGCCTTACTGTGTTCCCAAACACAGAAACCCTGCCTAGTTCAAAAGCAGGCTCTTGTTACCTCTAGTGCATGTGTTTGTTAAGGCAGCAACCATAATCAGTTACCCTTCCCTTGCTCTGCCCCCTCACTTAGCAACCAGCCAGCATTATTCTTGGCTTGCCAAGGAAACCATTTCTGTCCCCTCAATTTCATTTCCTAGCAGAGTTTAATTTATGTTTTGGTGCTTTACAGTTGTCATGAACACCCTCCTTCCCCTGCTAATGACAGGCTGCTCTGCAGTCTCCTGCTCCCACTCCACAGGTCCCAGCTTCCACCTCCATCCCTGGGACTGCCCCCACGGCTTGCTGAGGATCGCTCACTTGTCAGCGACTGTGCCAAAAATAGCATCTTTCCAGATTTCATCCATTTCTATCTCAAAAGGGACTTCTCAGGAGCAGGGAGTTTTCCTGCCTCTACGCTGAGGACAAATCCATGCAGCTGGAGCTCCCTGCAGAGGGAGCAGGCTCTCCATCCCATCACAGCCAGGGACGTGAGTGGAAACCCTGCCTTTCAGACCAGCACACGGCATCTCTCACCAAACTCACCTGCAGCCCCTTGGCAGCTCCATCAGGGTAGCTTGCTCCCTGCATGGGAGTCAAGCAGAATTCCCGACTCGGGCTCCACCTTCCCTTACTCAGCCCCACTGGCACAGAGCACTCCTGCAGACGTGCCCCAGCACACAGAACTGGGAGAGAACTTTCCCACACTGCTCAGCTCTTCTGGAATATTGGTCAAGCAGTGCTGCACACCAGAGCGTTGGGCCAAGGGGCTTGAGGGGGGTCAGACCATCCCACTGCTCCCCCCCAGGGCATCCTGCTGCTCCAGCACACAGAACTGGGAGAGAACTTTCCCACACTGCTCAGCTCTTCTGGAATATTGGTCAAGCAGTGCTGCACACCAGAGCGTTGGGCCAAGGGGCTTGAGGGGGGTCAGACCATCCCACTGCTCCCCCCCAGGGCATCCTGCTGCTCCAGCACACAGAACTGGGAGAGAACTTTCCCACACTGCTCAGCTCTTCTGGAATATTGGTCAAGCAGTGCTGCACACCAGAGCGTTGGGCCAAGGGGCTTGAGGGGGGTCAGACCATCCCACTGCTCCCCCCCAGGGCATCCTGCTGCTCCAGCACACACTGGCTCCCTGAAGGATACCCACAGGAACGGGGGAAGCTCCCTGAAGGCGGGTGGGTGTTTTACCTCTCACGGCCCCAGCACCAGGAGCCCTGAGGCAGAGCAGCACTGCAGGGACCTCCCACGCCCCGCAGACACACGAGGTTCACCCGCATCCTGCTCCCCAGAGCTCATGGTGGGCCAGTCCCAGGAAAACACCAGGCCTTGCCAGCGGCACCACTGCCGATGCCAAGCGGGTGCCAAAGGGATTTATACCCTTCCAGCTGCCAGGGAGAAGGAAACACCTCTGCAGCACGAGCCCAGCACACGCCACGCACGAGCACTCGCAGCCAGCAGCACTGGGGGGGACACGGGCACGCGGCAGGATCTGCTTTGAACACCAAAGTGCGACTCCTGAGCTGCTCCTGAGGGGCTTCTCCCAGCATCCCGGGCTTCTCTGCTGCTCTGCTGTGCTCTCACAGAGACCCCAGCCCTGGGCTTTGCCCCCTCTGCCTCCTGCCCCAAGGAATGCTGGCAAAGCCAGAGTGGAGCAGGGGGGAGCTGCAGCCTCTTCCCCTCAAATGCAGCTTTCCCTAGGCGGGGTGCAGCTGGGCAGAGCATGCGAATAATTTGTCAGACACTGGGCTGGAACTGTGGATAAGAATCGTGCTTTCTGTACAGAAAATTGAAAATGAAATAGTGCCCAGAACTGCAGCTATTACACAGCACATTATCTTGGAGGGCTTTGGTGTAATTTAGATAAAACACCGTATCTCTGGTTTCAGAAATGTCAACACCATTCTGAACGTACATGTGTTTTTCCATCTGTTTTCTGTGAAGACTGAGAACTCCACGAGCCTCTCCCTCTCGTCCTCTCCATTTTCTTTTCAAATTGGCAAACGAGTATTCCATCTTTCAAAATTTCAGGTACGTTTTCATGTGTGGGAAAAGTGCACGCTCAGAGATGCCCCTGGATGGCTCCATTACGGATCTCATCAGCCGTGACACACTCCCTGAAGTAAAACCCATGCACTGGGATGGAACAGGAAAAATTAATACCAGAACAAGGATGGAACGTTTCGCTTCCCTCACGCGCCCCTGATATTCACGTGGCACACTTCATCCCTAACGCTCTGCACCTTTCCTTCAAACCTCCTTCAAGGAGGAAAACACACAAACCCCAGTACAGAGAATTCCCTTCAGGCATACAAATCCCCCTCGCTTGTCTTTGGTGGTTGCCTGCAGAGGCTGTGCAGGCTCCATCCTTGCACACATCCCAAAGCCAACCAGGCTTGGTCCTGAGCTCCCTGCTCTGAGCGTCCCTGCCTGAGAAGGAGCTGGAGTAGCCGACCTCCAGAGGCACCTGCCAGCACCACCTACCGTGTGGGCTCCTGCTTCGCTGTAAAGTTCATCGGAAAATCCGTACAATCAACATGAATTTCATCTGGTTTTTGCCATCTCCAGCCTCTGATCGGGTTTCAGGAGCGTCTTACACCCTCCTGCTAGTTGTCCCCCAAGGGTTTCACACCGTTCTCCTGGGAGGGGGGAAATATGGGTGTCACAAAACAGGATGTGCCTCCTGCAAGTGCCAGAGCGAGGGAGGGAGGATCAGGCAAGGGGGCTTTGCTGCCGTGGCTGCTGCACTTGCAGCACGGCCAGGTTTGGCTCTGCTTGCCTTTACCTGACTCGGCATCCGGGCAAAAGCAACAGGGATTTTGCCCCAGCGCATTTATATTCTCGTTTAATCCTCTGCAGAATTTAATTCCCCTCCTTTCCCGGCCCGGGAGCTGGAGCACACGGCCCAGGCTGTGGGAAAGCACCAGGCACTGTGCAGGAGGGTCGTGGCATCCGTTTATCCTGGTTAAAATGCCCTGGGAGCGGATGAAGGTGCAGACCCCCACCAGCTGGCTGCCTGCAGTGACACCCGAGCTCCCCGAGTACCTGCAACTGTCCAGCACGCTCAGCAGGGTACGGCATGAATAAAGAAACAGCTTTCTAATTAGAAGGGAGGTTTCTAATTAGATTCAGGCTGACCAAAACCACGTAATGGACTGCCATTCTTCTTTTCCACAGAGCCAAAACACTTTGTGAGGAGAATGCCATCGTCACCTAAACCTTCAGCTCAGCCTCCAGCAGCTCCCCACGTTAGGCCTTGGCACTTCCCGCTTCCCAAGGGCCGTGGGTCGCTCTGGGCACCTTGGCTCACCACTCCTGCACATCACGCACGGAACCAACCCGGGGAATGTTTATAGGGATGTCGGTCTGCAGCTTCAATTTACAAGTTCATTAGCAGTGTCCCTGCAAGGATTGGGGTTTTTTTTTTTAATTGGGGCCCTAATTAGCAATGAATTCTCATTATTTTTCATTGAGATCCCAAAGCAGCTTTGGCACATTCTCTTTGTTCTCTGGAAAACGGGGAAGTGGAGGAGCGTAAGGGAGATAAAGACACAGCTGACGATATACAGGGGGGGTGTTTTCTCCTCGAGCCATTCCTCCACTTTAACACGTTTTGCGGCAATTTTCCTTATTATTTACGATTTGAAGGAATCCCTATATCCCACCAAGAAATGCTCACTGTTGGCTGCTCCCTACCCTTCCCAGGAGGACGTGTCCTTAGGATAAGGTGTGCCCTTACGGTGATGAGCTCTGCTCTTCCTTCTGCGCTCGGGCAAAACCTCCAGAGGCGTTTTCCAAGTGCTGGGGCACGAGTCCAAACCGTGGCCACGAGAAGAGGGCTGAGAAACAGCCAGCCTGCACCCCCTGACTGCAGTGCAGCAGCTCTGACGGGGAAATGTTAGTCGGGGGAGAGGCTTGCCAGAGCCTTCATTAGCACCGATGAGGTCAGGGCCTGGATCGGGCAGCTGGCGCTGGCTCTGTTTCCTGGGAGCAGCAAGGACTGGCTCAGGCTCAGGCTCAGGCTCAGGCTCAGGCTCAGGCTCAGGCTCAGGCAGAGGTGGCTCCGAAGGTGTGATGGGCTCTCAGAGGCAGCCTGAGCAATCCCCCCAGATTTACTGGGCTGTGCTTGTCACTCCCTCGCTCCCAGTTCCCCCAGAGGTGTACAAGTGAAGTGTGAACCAAGCATAAATCTAATTTTTTCGTGGGTTTGAGCCCTTTAGGGGCCCGAGCGCTTTGGAAGGGCCACGGTTAGGAAAAGAATCAGCACCGCTCCTTTTTGCTGCAGCTAATAAGCAACTAATGGAACAAAGAGAGCAATTTTCCCCGCAGAAGAGCAGCGCAGCAGCCGTGGCATCTCTCCCTCCTCCGACCTGCACTGCCTCCGCTCCCGGCTGGAGCCCCGCGGCAGCGCAGGGACTTCTCCTCCTGCCGGAGGACTGAGGAACACAAGCACGGCAAGGAAAGGGCGCCCTGTGCCCACCCTGGGGGCAAACAGAGCTCAGCACTGGCGGAAAGGAGTCGGGCTGCTGGACCGTGCTGCTGTCTGCTCCAAATCCAGAAATGTTTTGGGCTCCTGGCAAATTCTGATTGGGTTGTTTTTTTTTTTCCAGAGGGATGGATAATCACCACATCGTTTCCACAGCCCTTCTACAAATTATTTCAATAATAAGGGACCTCCTGTGACATTAAGTACATTTTAATTACAACATTGTCTGTAATGCATATATCTAATTGCAAATAATTATTTTATCGTATTTTGTCTGTAGGCCTGCTAGATGCATCAGATATTATCTTCTGACTCAGTGGTACAGGTTAATTAAAATTTCTCTTTTAATACCGTTTCAAAGCTAACCACATAATTTCATCTGAACACCAGCTGCGTCGGCAAAAAAAATATTTTTTATTATTTTTTGTCCGTGGAGGAAAACCCGAGCTGTTCCTGCAGGCTGTAATTACTGCGCCGCTTTCTGCAGTCGTTCACTTTGCGAAGGAAGAAAAGAGGGAAGAATGTGCGGAACACCAGCGGCCAGCGGCTGCTTTGTGCGTTACCGGTTCGTTTGGAAGGAGTTTCTGTTCTCCTTCTCGTGTACCTGAGATCTTGTCTTCAGAAGGAGGACTGAAGACACCACGCAGCCTGGTTTGTTGGGATAAACCACGCTCGGGGTTGAGACAATCGCAGTGGCCATCCTGGATGTCAACAAAGCCCAGCTCGAGGGCGATCCCACTCAGCTGCTTCCTTCCTCATCTGTTGTTCCGCCGAGTGATAAAGAGCCAGCACAAGACGAGAGAGAAATGAAAATGTGAACAAGATGTTGAGCCAAAATGAGAGAGTTTAGGTCAGATAGAGGGCAATATAAACCCCAGAAAGCCGAGGAGAGGACAAGAGGAAAACAAAGACCCTTACTGCAGGCGGCAGGACCCTTCACGTGTAACTTGCAGGAACAAGCGACCCTTACTTCACCCTCCGTGCATCATTTCCTAGGACCAGAGGGTTTGTGCAGGCCCTGGGCACGGCAGCAGGGCACGGCCAGCAGGGACAGGGTTAACAAACAGTGTCCCCGAAGGAGGGGAAGGGGGCTCTGCCTTGCCGGGCCAGAGGTGAACGCTGCCAGGAGGAAATTGCTGCAGCTCCGCCGAGATCACGAGCGACCTTTCCTCTTGGAGAGGGGTGAAGTAAACAACACTTATCTCGGATTTAGTGCAGCGGAGACAAGCAGCACTTTATCTCCCTTCTGAGGCACGAGGAGCAGGGAAGCAGGGGGATGATTTCCCTGCTTTTACCGCCTAAGCCATCTCTCGGCCCGGCCCCGAGTTGAGCTGAAACATCTCCTCATGGAAAGTCCTTGGCCGGAGCAGCAGGTTACGGGGCTTGCACAACGTGCCATAAACCTCTTGGTGCAGTTCAACCTTTCGCAAAGGCGCTCTGAGCTCTCCTCGGTGGGTTGGTATTTTTACGCCATGGAATTTCCACATCCTCCATTCTGTTTCCTCTTGGAAGGTATCAGGGGACGTGCAATCCCTGCTCTTTCTATTTTGGGTTTTTTTCCATCCGTAGACATAAATCCTTCCCTCTCCCTCTCTGCGCAGTTGGGGGATTCTGGCAGAAGGAAATCTTAAGGGGGTTTCTGACAGTGGATTTCTCCTGCCTGTCATTTTCACTGTAAGAATGACATCCGACTGCCTCCTACGCCGCAACGGGTGGGAATTTTCCACCAGGATTTCCCTAAATAAAACTCCACAGGCCAAGGGACAGTGAGAAACCCTTTCGGTGCCAAATGAGAGGGGCTGGGGGGAGACCCTCAGTGAGGGTTTAATAGATGAGACACCTTTGCTTCCATAAACTCGGCGGAACTCCAAACCTTTGCACAAGCTGATCCACGGAAAGCAGATTGCAGCATCCGGACTCGGAGAAAAGCAGGCGTTCAGCAGAGATTCAGCACTTGCCGTGGGGTTTGAGTGTGAAGCAGAGCTTTGCGGGAGCGGGGGTCCATTCCTGCATGCCCGACAGGAACGCTGTTGGGAACATCACCCACCCCACTCAGATTCCCCCTGGAAAAGTCGCGCTTAGTCATTCCAGGGCGGAGAGGGCAGAGCCTCGTTTCCCTGCGCAGCACGCTGGCACAGCACCAGAGCTGTGTCCAGCCCCAGCACCCGAGCCAGCCAGCAGCAAGTGAGCCGATTCCAAGGCAGCAACAAGAAGCTCGGGCGCCTTGAGGGATGTGTCGGACACAACAGGATCTGCAAGAGGACACAAAGCCGACTCTCTGAACACAATTTGAAGCATTTGTTCTGAAGGACAGAAAGCCAGTGCTGGCTGACTTCCCATGCTAGGGAAGGCATTATCTCACCTGTGGGCTGCTCAGGAGGCAAGTCTCCCGTATTTACCTTTCCCCTGCCTTTTTTCCTGGGCTCGGTATGAAGTGTTCTATTGACACAAGCAAGCGGAGAAGTTCCGTAACTTAATCTCTGCCATTAAAATTTCAGACTCCACGGGAAAAGCAACCCTGCCTGTTCATCAGGTCCAGCGAAATCCGGGTGGCAGCCGGTGTCACCTTTCCACAAACTCCACGAACCCCGCAGCACCAGGCCGCTTCCAGGACGGGGGGGGAAGGAAGGGCAGGAGCCAGGAAATTCAGGGATAGCGTGCTGGCCCGCGCTGCAAGTGCATGTTAATAATTCAGGCCATTCTATTTTGGACCAGGAACGAGCTGCCCCTCACCTGAACTGCTTGAGGCAGTGCCTGAAATAGAAACTCCCGCGGGAGCAGCCCCGAGGGCAGTGCCAGCAGCCCGGCAGGGCGGGCGCTGCGGGGACAGCCTTCGCAAGGTCAGCACTTCCCTTTGGTCAGGGGAGCCTTGGCTGGGCTAGAAGTCCCCCCCCGGACTGATGGGATGCTGGTCCTCCTCCCGCAGACCCAGCCAGGCAGGCAGGCTCCCGCACAAGGAGGGATTTTCCCAAGGAATACCGAATCCCTGGCCAGCGGTGCCGTGCCTGTGCTGGTGCGGTCACCTCGCCCAGGACACCGCACCGTGCTGGGACCTTTAAGAGTCCAGGTCTGCCAAAAGTGATTACTGCCTCGTCCCCTTAAGTGGCTGCTTTATATGGATTTTACCTCAGATCCTGAAAGCTCAGTGACCAAATCTCCTTCAGGAAATTATTCTGCCTGAAGCACCGGCTTTCGGAAATGCACCACCTGACTTTCTGGGAAATGGCGAATGTCACGCTGTCAGAAAACACGAGTCACAGGGCTTTTCTCCTGCACAGGGGCTGAGCTCACCGCTGCAGGTTTACCAGCATCTGTGGCTTGTGCTGCCCTACGTCAGCCCCTAAGTGAGTCGTTGGAAAAGTTGTATTTGATGATGTTTGAACTAAAAGGGAGAGCGAGGACTGTCCTGGAGCACTGTGATTCCAGGCACGGCATCTGTATTCGAGAATTTCCGGCACACTCCAAAGCACCGAGCGCCTAAAGCCACGCAGCGTGGTGCTGAGCACCACAACGCTGCCCTGGTTATCACACAGGTTATCAGACATCAGAGCAGCTGTACAACCACAATTCCCGAATCTGCAGCGGTTCCTTTTTAAACAAAGCACAACACGACAAAAACATGGAACAATCAGAAACCGCCAGAAGAGGCAAACTGGAAGTTGTTCGTTTCGTAAATCAAAATAAAAGGGAAGGAAAAAAAATAAACAAGAGCAAGCCAAGACTCTAGACAAGTGCTTCCTCAGCCAACGGCACAAATTGATTTGTGGCAAGGAGAGAGCCAGAGCGGCCCAGTTCACCCTTCTCAGGATGCTGCTGATGCTCAAGTCGCACCACACGACCCAAAATTTCAGACAATTGCTGCAGAACGACGGCTGCTCCAGCAGGAGACGGCGTGTCACGGTGTGACGGGAAGGGTGTGCCGCAGGAATTACCATAAACCGGAGCCGGCCTCCAAGGCGAGGGACGATGCGGCCGCAGCGAATTTTCTGCGGCCGACTCCGAGGCGCTCAGCCTCGCTGTGTGCGAAACGGGGCTAATCAGCGCTTTCATTTTCACCATCGCTGTCCATCACCCTGGCTCCAGCCGGCGACTTCTTCCTCCCCAGCACGGCGTTTGGTGGCACAGCCGGCCCCTGGCGCGGCCCCTCCCGTACCCAGCTGTGCCGCAGAGGGGCAAGCTGCGCCTCGCCCACCGGCAGGGCGGGCAGGAGCTGCCTGCAGCCCCCTCCTCCACGGCCCCCGACGCCCGGCTCTTTATCTATCTATCCATTTATCCACCGTGGCTTCCTTCCAGCCAGAGCCTTCCCTGCTCCCGCGTGCACGTGGCCATGCCAGGGGTGGAGGAGCTGGGACCCCAGTGGGACGTGCTTGGGGCTTGTTGACCTGTTGCTCTGGTGACCTCAGGCCTCTGGAGCAGAAACGATCCCTGGGAGGGCTCAGAGGAAGTGAGATGCGGCAGTGGCGTGTTCTCTGCTCCCAGCGATAGTAATTCTTGGGACGTTTTATTTTCTACACTGATTC
Source organism: Oreocharis arfaki (assembly GCA_013398015.1). Classification (NCBI taxonomy): domain Eukaryota; kingdom Metazoa; phylum Chordata; class Aves; order Passeriformes; family Paramythiidae; genus Oreocharis; species Oreocharis arfaki. The sequence continues at coordinate 102,047 of VZRR01007172.1, read as the reverse complement.
GGGGCTGGACGAATAATTTCTGTGCGGTGTGTAAACTGATTGTGAAGTAATGTTGTTAAGAACTCAGGCGAACACGTGCAAGTTGTTTCCCTGAAACTTGTTGTTTTCCTTTGCAGGACCACAGCCTGCTTTGAAACTTACTAGAGTTTACTGTTTTACCCAGGGGCTTTACCGAGAGGACCTGGGGGCCTTTCACTGAAACCCTGCTGGCTTCTGGTGCAGGGGTGGATCGTGCTTTTGTTGTGTAACTACGAGCCTGCCCTGTCTTTCACCTCCCCTCTGTGTAGAGACAGCACATGTTATCTGCATACTTACAGTGCAAGCAGTTATTGAAAACCTGGATGTTTTCCCAAGGAGATTCGCACTGAATATCGGGGAGAATTTTTTCCACGCGGGGGTGGGCAGGCTCTGGCACAGGGTGCCCAGGGAAGCTGTGGCTGCCCCTGGATCCCTGGCAGTGTCCAGGGGCTTGGACGCAGCCTGGGACAGCGGGAGGTGTCCCTGCCCACGGCAGGGGTGGCACTGGATGGGCTGTAAGGTCCGTCCAGCCCCGATCTGCGGTTCTGTGACTCCGTGATAAAGCAAGAGCCAGCTCCCTACGGCGCCTCCAGCCCAGATGCCCTGCCCCGGCCGTTCCCGCGGCTCCCCCGGGATTCTCCGGTGCGCCTCGCGGGGGTCCCCGGAGCCGCACGGGGCCGGGGTGTCCCCCGGGCGCCCGGGCACCGCCCCGGCGGGGTTCCGCCGTCCCTGCGCGGTGCGGCGGTGCGCGGGGGCACCGGCCCGGG
>VZRR01007172.1:12322-101104 GCA_013398015.1 Oreocharis arfaki | reverse complement strand
CGGGACGTGCTGACCCGCCTGAAGCACCTCCGCGCGCTGCTGGGTGAGCGGGGCGGGCGCGGGGGGTGGGCGCCGGCGGTGGGCGCGGGGGGACCCGGCCCCGGGGCCCTGAGCCCCCCTCACGGGGTGCCCGGGCGGAGCCGCGGCCGCTGCCGTGCCCGGGCGAGACAGCAGCGCAGCCGCGGGATGACTGCTCTGTGTGCTGGGGACGGAGAGCCTCTCCCTCCCGGCAGAGGCAGCGGTGCGTGTCCTTGCCGAGGGCTGCGGGAGAGGGTTTCGGGTGCCTCGGGGAAGCGGCGTTTGCCGGTGTCCCGGGGCTCGGGTGCGGCACGGCGGGCTCGGGGCGGAACTGCGGGGGAACTCGCGCCGCTGCTCGGTGTCGGAAATGCGCTCGCAGAAACTCTGCGCTTGTCGGTAGCCATCGGTTCGGGGCTCTTTGTTGGTCGCTTAAACTCCAGAAGAAGTCGCGGTGCGGTGTTTTGCGGTGGCTCCGTGTTTGGGGCGAGGTGCGACGTGCCATGGGGCGCCTTGCAGGTGAAGCCTCTCGCCCTCATCGTGGTGTGAAAAGCCGCTGGTGAGTTTCAGCTGCGAGCCGTGGGTCGGGAGGGTCCGGCTGGAAATGCAGCCGGGAGCAGGCTCTCCCGAGGGGAGGAGGCTGGGGCCGCTCCGTCCATTGCGGGCCCTGCTGGCTCCCAGGTGTGTTCCAGGTGCGGGTGGTCATGGATGGTGTGCCGCGGGTGTTCCTGGTGATCCAGTGATCCCCTGCGCTTCGGGAGATGACCGGGCGCAGCTGGTCAGTGGACAGAGTGCCGGGCAGAGCTGGCCCCGTGTCACGCTGTTTGTTTGGTGGCTCTTTAATTAGAGGTGTTGGTGGCCGCTGGTTTAAGGGGAAGGTTGTTGCAGAGCCACAGGGCTGGCTGGGGCTGTGGTGTGTCCGGCTGGTCAGTGGCAGCTCTGGGTATGTTCCTGGGATATCTGCTCTTGGCAGCGCCTGAGGTGGCATGCGAGTGGCTTTTGGAAGATGCTGTCTTGATAGATACCCTTGCCAGTGTGTCTTGCACGGTGCTGCTCTGCACGGAAAATGAAGCAACACGTGGGAAGAACCTTTCCGGTATTTCAGACAAGCAAGGCTTTTTTATAAAAGCTCAAAAGTAGTTGGGTTGTTGTTTTTTTTCCCCCCTTCTCCCCAGACGCGTCTCTCCTTGCCCTGGCCAGGGTAGGAATGTGCGTGTCTGCTACTCCAGCTGCTTCACGTGTGTCACAGTGCCACGTGTTCCCCAAATAGCTGCTCCTGCCCCTGTGTTTCCTGAGGAGATGCCAGCTCCTCTTCCTTGGTTGGTTTTAAATCCCAGGGGTTTAATTGTAAACAGAATGTCAGTCCCTCTTCTGCGATCCCGCTGGTGCAGGAGGATACAGATCAGAGGGAAGATGATCATAGGGGAGGGGTGAGCGGAAGGAATGTCTGTTTCCGTAAATAAGGGCTCGTGTGAGCTTTGGGTTGCTTCAGGTCCCTTAGTGGCATGTGTTTAAGTTTGTCCAGTGCCCAGACTGAAGGAAAAGATTCCCTTTAAGTTGGTGTTGCTTATAACATCTCTCAGGCCTCCAAATGGCCTTTAGGATCTGAGTTCCTGCTCTGTCGGCACGGCAGGACAAAACACTACCCAGAACAACAACAGGACTTAGAAGTTGGATGTTTATTTGTGTTTGAGAAATGACCAGAACATTTCCCTTGTTTTTTTTTTTTTTTCTTTTTTTATTGCTGTAGAGGTGTACTTATGGCCAGAACTTCTCTAAAGTTAGTAAAGGTCTAAAACAGTTTGTGCAAGCACCAGTAGTGTGGCCTTTTTTGGTTTTTTTTTAAGGTAGACTTAAAAAATAATGGCAGGATAAAGAGTGGTGGGGATGTACAGATTTGGCTCTTCCCCGTGGGCTGGCCAAAAATGAAACCTCTCCTCTCTCCCAGAGTGGTTTCTGTGGGGCTTTTGTAGCATAAGAATGGATCGCTGCGCCTTAAGAATTTTTTCTGTGGCTGTTCTTGGGTAAAAATACTCTTTTTTAATTGAAACATCTCTGTCAATAGTGTTTTGTGCTCGGGCCCAATTGAAACATTCAGGTGCCAGGAGTGCTGCTGCTAACAGGTGTGGGATGCTGCTTTGTCCAGTGCTTTCAGTCTTGTCTCTCTTGAGCAGTGGGCAGATACATGGGAGATACACAGAGTTCAGCGTAAATGTGAAATTTGTGAGGCTGCCAGGTGCAGTCCTTCATCTTTGTCTTTAACAAATATCCCTTAGGAAATACCCCATGCTTTTCGTGGAACTGCCTCCGTCAGAAATGGGGTGACAAAGGAGAGTGGTGGGCTGTGAGCCCTGGCACTGCCCGGCCTCGCAGTTCTGTACGCCGGCCTGGGGGAAACTTTGATTTGGAGACGGTCAGGGAGGGGATGTGTGCAGGCTTCCTGCTGAGTTCTGGAATTCCTGCTGGTGCTGTTCCCTGGAGCTGGAGGTGTTGGCGTCGCTTTGGGAGTCGGAGGGGTGTTTTGGTAACGGTCTGTTTCGTGCTGACATGCTTTTTTTGAAGATAAGTGAGAATTGCACATTATTTCTGGGGTGAGGCCGGTCGTAAAAGTTTATCATTAACGGGGGTGTGGCTGCGAAATTCTCTCCCATCTCCTTTAAGTTTTCAAGTACTTGAGGATTAGGAGAGCTTTGAAAAACTGGCATATAAAGTCAAGTGGCCTTGGAAGTTCGTGGAATTAAGGGATGATTTCTGACAGGTGACTGTGATGACACTTGGCACTTGACAGGGAAATAAAAGGCCAGGCCGTGTGCTGAGGACAGGCTTATCGTCCCCTCTGGGTTTTTATTCAGTATGAGGAAGAGCGAAGAGAGCTTGGCAATAGACTCAGCCCCTCACTGAGTGGTACCCGGGTAGTTTGTTACTCTAAATTTTAGATTTTAGTGAGGCAAGTCGGTGTGACAGGCAGTCACACCCGGTGAGCCAGCACGTCCTATTTGTGTAGAGAAAAATAGGATGTGACCCTCGTGGGTGTCTCGCTCTGTCCCCGGTGTTGCTGCAGCAGCCGCCGTCAGGTGTTAGCCAGGGCTGTGAGCTTGTCCTGTTTGGGAATGCGGGAAGCACACGGCTTTGGGATGGCTGCTGGTGCTTGCCTGAGCAGTGGGTGCTGCCTGCCCGTGTGCAGCTGTAGGAACCCCAGAGCTGTTTGCGAGCGAGTGTGAAAACAAACCCGAATTCCCGCAGCTCAGCCCCGAGCTTGCTGCCTCGTCTCCTTGGGTGCTTACAAATATTCCTTCAGTCGGTGCATTTCCCCAAAGTCGGGGTTTCATCCTGTCCTATGTCAGGTGATAGCCAGCACATTTTTTATTCCCCGTTTGAGAAGGAGTGAGCCAGGAGTGAGGTTTCTCACCTCTGTGAGAAAGGGCCGTGCATCCCACCGTAGGGATGCAGCTCACATCAGGACTGGCCCCTGAGTCACCGCCCAGATGCCGCATTTAGAAGAAAGGAGAATTTGCTTTCTTGGTGAGGCAGTTCCTTTCTCCTCCCCTCGCGATTTAGAGGGAAAGTTTCCTTTTTGTTTAGATTTTAATGACCTCATTCCCTCGTATGAAATCCCTGTAAATGGAAGCCTTGTTTTCCGCTGGAGTTGCGTTTAACGGGACGCATTCACGGGGAGGAATAATTGCACTTAGCTCGCAAATTCGAGACCAGCAGTTTGTAGGAAACAAATATCACGTTAAAGAGTTTCCCTGCACTAATTGTTTCCATAGCACAAGCAGCCAAGCAAAGCCTTACTGCTGGAAAGGTATTAATTTAAATAAAAATCGAGTTGTCCGGGGCTAAAGTTATTCTGGCTTCTGTAGTCGTGGGATATTTTTGAGCCTTCTTGCTGGAATCTGCTTTATTTTGGGTAAGGAATGGGTTTCTTGCAAGGTGAGGCTTCAGTGAGCAGACATGGTGTTAATTTCTGCCCTCCACCCTCCTCTGGGTGAAATCACCGAACTTTCCTCGACCTAATCAGCTGCGAGAAAGACCAAAGGGAGGAAATTAACATCTGTTTGTGTAAGTGTCAGGCTTAGAAAACATTGGGCTTTTTTCTTAGTAGGAAAGAAACTTCTTTCGAGTTTCAGACCCGAGTTAACACTTGGGAAAGCGATGCGTGCTTGGGTCGCCGTTATTGTTAGAAATGAATTGGGAATACGCTGTTTTCTGGTTCAATCTGCTTGCCAGATGAACGTAAGAGCTGAATTTGCATCCAAAAAGTCTTTGCTGGTGTTTTACAGGCAGTACCTGCTCGTTTTGGTGGTACGGAGGCCGTTTGGTTTCACAGCTAAGACTCACCCCATCTTTTTTTTTTTTTTAAATTTTATTTTTTTACTGGAAAGCAAATGAACCAAAGCCCCACTGCAGAGTCTGATAAGTTCAGTGAAATTCCTGTTCACTTTGAAGGATGGACCCACAATTTAGTATAGAATACCCAGCAAAGTCACTAAAATAGTTTTGTATTGCCTTTATTTCGTTCTCTAGTGCTGAATTTGCAGAATGCCTGAAATTCTCGTCTTTCTGCTCTGGTGTAATTGCTCTGTTTGTTCCTCTTTTCAGATATCGTGGATGGAAGTGACCTGAAGCAATTTTTTGACAACAATTATTCTCAGATTTATTTTATATTCTACGAAAACTTCATCACACTGGAAAACAGCTTGAAACAGAAAGGTAAGTTTGGGAGTTTTTCCAGCAGCTGTTGGTCAGTGTTCCGGAGCATTCCATTAGATAGCCTGTGCCATGATTGTCTAGTCCTCAGTTACCTGTATTTACATTGATGGCTGCATGCAGTACAGGGCTGGTATTATTCATTGCAATTCTGTGGTGGCGGGAGGGGCGAGCATGGAAAATCGCTCTCTGAAATGCGAGCAGCAGCTGATCGGGTCTCAGAGTTCCTGTCAGCACTTATACAGGTGTCTTCTCACCTTGCTCTGGGCTCCTGCAGCTCCCTCTGCTCAGCTGAGACACGGCCAGAGCAGGGGGAGGCACCGCAGCCTGGCCCAGCTCGCTGTTGGGATGTTAAATAAGGGTGAAAAGTAAACTGAGTGTGGCACCTTTGACTTCAGCTGAGCGACAGCAGCCTCCTTTTGCTGCCTCTTGTCATATGTTTCTGGCAAGCAATGTTGTTTTGTGTCTTGCAGGGAATAAGTCACAAAGGGAGGAGCTGGACTCCATCCTCTTTCTTTTCGAAGTAAGTTTTCCCTGCCGTGAGAGTGAGTTTGTGTTTTAGATCTCGTCGTCCTTCTGTGCTTACTCAGAGCTTTGCAGCGAGGGGTGCAAGCAGGTGTCAGTCGCAGTGGCACGAGGTGAGAGGGGCTTGAAGCCTTCAGATACAGCAGTTTTGTCGTGCAGGGAGAGTGCTGGAGCTTAGAGATGCTGTCAGAATGCCTTGGGAATGCGGCAGGAGCACCTCTGTGCTGAGGAGCTGGGCATTGAAGCTCTGAGACGCGCCGGGGGTTCCGGTAGAGTTTGGGAACGCGCGGACGGGAGCTGCGTTGTCTCTGTTAGGGTAAAGCTCTCAAAAAGTCTGCTTTCTGTTGTTTGTTTTGTGTTGTAATTCACCGAGGGTTTGCTCCTGTGTTTGTTGGAGGGCCAGTGCAGAGCAGCAGCCCCGTTCCCCTGCTCCGTGTCCGGGTGAGGTGCGGAGCTGTGTTTGTTTTGAACGTGTCGCAGCACGAGGCTGGGCGCTGCTCCCCTCTTTCCCTTGTGATGGCAGCACGAGGGGAATGGGAGGACAGGAGCTGCCAGCTGCTGCACATCACTTTGGTCTGACCGTGTCAAATGCTAATTCGCTGATTTAAAAATTTTTTTAAAATTCACTACAACATCTTTCACTTCCATGAGCTTATCCTCCCCTCCTTCCCAGCACCGGCCGTCAGAGCATGGGCAGTGCCTGGGCAGGAAATGTTACCTGGCTAACTTTTGCATAATCAAATCAGGACTGCTTTAGTTTAAACGAGAGTAGTCCAGGATAGATGGTTTTCCAAGGCAGCACTTTGTTTGGAGTTATTACCTAAATATATTTGGATGTGAGAAACTATCACTGGACCAGATGAAAGCCTGACACGTAAAAATGTTGTTATAATGCACACTGAAATTCTTAGCATAAGCTCTGCCTCTCTCTAGTCTGAAAGCACTGGCACCTTTGTTTGTAATTTTTTGACAATTATTAGGTAAATAATTGGCCAGATTTCTCTCTTAAGGTTAAACACACACGTATCATCTACTGATTTATTCCTGTTTCTCTTTATTTCTTTCTCTGTTTTACTTTTTACTTGAGTATTGCATCATAGAAGTGTCATCTTTTTTACATTTGGGGGTTTTTTTGGATTTTTTTTTCTTTTTGGTAGGAAAAACCCTCAAACTTTCAATGGGACTCTAGAAATGAAAGTCAAAACAAAGGTTAATCGTTCTCAACTCCTCCACACCCTCTGAAAGACCACCAAACCCTCAGAAGGATGTGGCTTCGAGGTTTTGCATTGATGAGAAGTTTGCAGTTGGAGTGGTATTTGTAATGACAAGAAGAACGATGCTGTTTAGCCTGATGTGCCTGTAGTGGGGAAAATGGCCGTGAAAACGATGTCGTGGAATCCTGGGGGTTTGTGATCCCACAGTCTCGCTTTGATGTCTCTCTTTTCCTCCCCTCCCTCGTTCCCCCTGTAGGAGACCGCATTTTCACACGGAAATCCGAGTTGTGCTTGCTGCTCCTTGGGACATTAGTGCAGCTCTGCTGTCAAAGAACACGAGCTCATAAATCTGCCAGGACTTTCTGGGGCAGGAGGAACTCTTCCTCCTCCTCGTCCTTCTTGGTCCCCAGCCCAGCAGAGAAGGTGTCACCGTGTAAGTGAGCAGGGCCGTGCAGGTTGATGGCAGCTCATTAATACACCTTAATAAGGGGCCTTGAATAAGGAGTGAAATTCCTGTGCCGTGTAATGGGAAATAGCTAATGCCTCTGCCTGGGTAGAGGGAATAACTGCGCCTTCCTGGGGCTTGGAAAGGGCTGGCTGAGAGCCACCCCTTAGTACTCCCTACAAACATTGGGAGAACCTGCTGTGTGAAGGAGAAAAAAGCCCACAGTTGTGTTGGTCCCGGTGGAGGGAGAGCTGTGCAGCAGCCGGGTCACCCTGGCCTTGGGGGGAGAGGAAATCCTTGGAGTGTTTCTGTGGAATTCGGAGCGGTTCCCTCCGCCGTGGGGACCTGCTGGAGCCACTGTGCCATCCATGGATAGCTGACACCCTGCACGGGAGGAGGACAGCCCAGAAATGCCAGGGGATGACACATTCATACCCGGAGCCGTAGGAAACAAAGCTAATTGATTGTTGAGCTTTCCGTATTTAATCTGATGTCAGTGTGAGCCGTGGGGGGGCTGCTGCGTTTTCTTCTAATTAGCTGAAGAGGTGGTTACTTAGGATTAACGAATCCTGGGTCCCGGTGCTGAGGGTTAGCAGCTTAAAAATCAATAAAAGTATTTATGAGGGAATTGCCTTTGCCGTTCCCGAAGGTTTGGTGGGCTTGTGCTGCTGTTGAGGAGTGACACCTAGTGTGTGTGTTGGGCAGCAAAGGCTTTCCCCACAAATCCTCTGGAAACTGGCTTGGCCTGCTGGTAATCTGTGCAAGTTTTAGTTTCACACACCAGCTACACAGCTTGGCCACTCAGCAACAGCATCGAGCAACATCTTAGTCAAAGAAGAAATATTAACCAGGAGGGAGGAATGTGAAGGGTTAACTGTTGCAATTAGTATTGGAAAATGCTTGCATGTAACTCTGTGAGGTGCTTTGGCCTTGTCTTTTCCCAAAGATATTCCCAAGATATTTCCCAAATAGATATTTGTGGAGTGATGCTGCAGCTGTGCTGTTATTTTTCCCTGTTTCAGCTAAAAGCCCAAAATTAAGTGACACACAATTTTTTTTTCTGCCAGGGCTTGGCTCTCTCTGTTTGCAGAACAGGTTAGTGTTGTTCCTCGTGCCCCTGCTCCCTGGGATCTGAGGGCAGCTCTGAGCCCTGCGTGTCACAGACCTCCTGGGAGGTGCACTGTGTTTGTGTCCATTTTCTGGGTCCAGTAACAGTACTGTGCCATCGTTTGGTTGTGAAAGTTTGGGGTGGGTTGTTTTTTTAATAATAAAGTTATGGGGCTTTTTCTTGCAGCATCAGGTGCTGATTCCTCTGACGCTGTGGGTTTTAATCTCCAATGAAGTAAAAGCAGATTGATGGTTTTGATATAATGCATAGATTAGTTTCTTCCCATCCTCTATGATTTTTCTTTGTTAGTTAAGAGGAGGCACATCTGTCGTGCTGATGGTGTCGTAAAATTCATTCCACTGATGTAACACGTTCACTGGATGAAATGTTTTGCACTCAGAATTTTTCAGGTGTAGAAAAGCTTCCCAAAGTCCGTGTTCTGTGTGGAGTTTGTGGTTTCTTGAGCCTGGTGCAGATGTGAACCCTGAGCCTCAGGCTCGTTAGAGCAACAAAGGGGCTTTTTTGTTTATGACAGTGGAAGTGATTATAGCTCTGCTTTTCTACGCATAGAAAATGACTTTTGGAACCATTTGCAGTTCGTTCTGCTGTAATTCCAGTAGCATTGCTGCTGTTCTCACAGCATTCTGTGGTAAATTCTGGCTATGTGTGTCGCATATTTGACTTCAGAGATCTTACTGTTTCCTGCTATGCCTGGGGCAGTGCTAAGTGCCCTGTGTGCTTTGGGCAGGCGTTCTCCCTCAACAAATAACTGTAAATAATTTATTAATGCCATAAGTGGAGTGTCCCTTCATTGAGATTGAGCTGCTGCAGGCACACGGACTCCTCCGGCCTCTTGGCTCATCAGGGTCGGTGAGTAGGAGCTGGAAAATTTCTAAATTGCTGCAGGTTTTGGTAGCTGAACACTCTGAAACCACCGGCAGCGCTTGAGCACAGGGGCCTGGGAGAGCTCTTCTGCCTTGGCTTGGCTTGAAGTAGATTCGCCTGCCAGCGACTCCTAGAAATTCCCAATCCATTCTCCTGGAAGGGGCGTGACTCCAGGCTTGCCATTGCTGCTGGCTGTGCCTCCAGGAGTGGGTTTGCTCAGCAAGGGCACCTTTGGCGTGGCTGTCCTTAGTCAGAGACCGGGCTGGTGCATCCACAGCAGCTCTGGGCAGCAGAACTGCAGCTCCTGTTGTCCCCCTGTGGCGCTGGAGCTGGAAAACATCCCCCGGGATCTCCTGGGAGTTTGGTCCCAGCCTCAGCTTTCCCTGCGTCCTGCAGCAGGACAGCCAGCACGCAGTGATAGGCACTGAGCTGCCAATCGTGGCACGACTCGGCGAGGGGGGAAGAACCAAAACCGCTATTTCTTTTAAAAAGCCTTTTGTTAAGTCAGAGCGAGTCTGTCGGAATTCAAACCTTGGTGGTTTCTGTGCTGCTTCGATAAAAGAGAGGGATACAGCTTTCAGAAAGCAGCATCCTGTGTAAACTAAGGTTTAAACTTAACATTATTCCTAGTCATGCAGGAAGTCCAAAGGAAAAAGAACTATGGATAATCAGTTAAAAGAACTGACAGATACCCTGATGTGTTGATCAGTAGTAATACCTAATTTCTATTTCAAGTGTGCTGTAATGGATTACCATATAGATGCAGCAAAGCACCAAGCATTAAACAGATCTATGTGTTTTCTGAAAAAGCAATATTATTTCGCACTGTGGGGTTTCTTAAAGCATTTCCTATTAGTGTAGTGTGGCGCTGGGAACAAGATGTCAATAGCCAGCTCGGATTCGCAGCGGCGTGGCTGCCAGCCTCGGCTGCGGGCGAGGAGCCCGTCATTTGTTCTGTACCAGCAGCAGCAGTGCGTGTTCTGCAGAGCACCGGGGCTGGGCAGGGGGTGCAGAATGTTGCTGGGAATGTGAGCTTGCCCGGGGAACAGCTGGAGCTCGTCCCTGCCTTGTGCAGTGTGGTGTCACGCCTTGTGCAGTGTGGTGTCACGCCTTGTGCAGTGTGGTGCGGGGACCGCAGCGCTTGGGGCAAAGGTCACCTCTTGGGAGTTGTGCTGGTGGCACTGGGGGTTAACTTGTAACCCTCAGAAATTCGTGTTTAATGGGGTAGGCTTTGTACCTTGGTCACTTCTTTTGGCACTGCTGCAGCAGCAAGCGTGGGCTCTGCGTTGGTGTTATTTACGCTGGTTGCTTTTGTAGGATGCCTGGCTGCTGTGGGGCAGGACCGTGCAGGTGATTAGTCACACCCTTGCATTTCTTCAGAATGCTTATATTTATTGTTCTCCTGGCTTTGAGATGCTGGAAAGGAGAGTACAAGGGAAGTGAAGTGCCTGCATTTTTGCTGTGTGAGAGAAAAGGCTCTGGGATATGGGAGCTCTCCGCAGATAAGAACTTCGGTCTTCTTGCTGGTGGTTTGAGCCCTTGAATTGTTTCGATTCAGTCACCTGGCAAGGGCGTTGGATTCTGTTTTGTAAAGAGAAGAGAACAGTAAGCCTGTTGTTTTCTGCCCCAGCCCCCCCCAGTTTTGTGCAGTTTAGAGTTTAGGCTTGCTTTTCCTGCTCGCTGTTGAGCTCTGCAGCAGCATTTGTGCTCCTGGTTTCCTCTGGATGCAACCCAAAGTTTGCTAGCGCCGGGATGTGAAGGTTGATACCAAATTCTTCTGCAGATGGGTCTTTGTTATGGGGCTTTGCACATGCAGCTCACACCTTGTCACAGCTCACCTTCTGGCAGGGAACTTCATATTTAGGTGAAATCGTGTGACAGACTAAAACAATGCAAGCAAAATACAGGTGGTTTTGTCTGGTTTTCCACGACAAATGTGCCAAATGTGCTGTGTGACACCTGGATCCAGCCCGGTTTCTGCTGCCAGTGTGCCACAGGGTTTTGTTTCCTGGAGCTTTTCCTCACACGCCTGGGGCACACGGTTTGTGGCACAGACCCAGCTCCCGTGCGCAGTTCCTGGGTTAGCTTAGAGCTCCTTTCTGCCCTGTGCCAAGCTAAGTAATGATTAGTGTCAAAATAGTCTGGAGGAGTGGTGGGCTGCCAGTGTTCCGGTGTTTAGGTGGATAATGATAACTCTTTGTCCATGGATCCTGCAATCTGACTGGCAGAAACCTGGTGCTTAGCTAACAGGTAAAGCCCCGCTGTGAGTCATGGCCTCGTTTTTAGCCAGTCAGATCCTTCATCCCAAGCATTCCTCCTGCCCACGGACAGGGAGCTTGACCTCTGGACCCGCTGCTCCTGGGGTCCTGCTGCCACGCTGTGCTGGGGAGGGAGATGGGGGAGTGACGCTGAAACAAAATATGAGGAACACGGGGGGGACACGCCTGGTTTACATTTTCATTCTGGTTAACCTTTTAGAAAGGCTAAATACTGTGCAGGGAGCACATGCTGTGGTGAAGGTGTGCAGGAGGACCAGCCTGCCTGTGGCCCGAGGTCTAGCTCCCTGTGCCCACGAGCTTGTCATGGCTTCCGTCTTCTGCCACGGAGAAAGGAATGCTCCGTTTCCAAAAGACTCTTTTGAGTGCTGTATATAATCCCTGAAGCCCTTTAGTGCCAGAAACAAGAGGTCTGTCCTGCTCTGTGTCCCAAGCACACGCTCTGGCAGCAGTGCTGGCCCGTGTCGCCCGCCTCCCCAGGGTGGCCCACAGTGCCAGGAGCTTTCTGGGCTGTGATGCTGTTTCCTCTTGTGAGCTTTTGTGTGCAAAACACCCCCAAACGGGTCACTGCTGCTGAAGTGACTTACCATCCATTTGTGTCCTGCATGTGGTGTTGCTGAGAGCTTAATGGCGCTTTGTTGTGCAGAAATTCATGCCAGTGATTTTGTCTGATGATTGCAAGGAACTCTGACTGTCAGTTATGTGTAACGTTGCTTAATTCCATTTGATTTAGAAAAGGGAATGTTTAAAACTAGTTTCCCATTTAAATATGCCTTCCCAGTTTCTTATTTCAATGGCTGAAAAGTTGTAAGATAGTGCTATGCTTTGCTGTGGAGCCTGTGTGAAGCGCTGTCTGTACTCACAGACCTCTCTCTGCGAGGCGGAGCGGCAGCAGGTGAGCTGTCCTGTGCTACTGCCAAGCCCTAGTCCGTGCTGCCAGCAGTTTACAAAGAAAAAGGTGTCTTGGAGCCTGTTCAAGTCCCTTTAAAAGCCGTATTTACCCAAGTAAGATCCCTCCAGTAGTTCTGATTTATCCAGCTTGTTTAATAGCGTTACCATCCACTGAACTGACAAAGAAAACCTTAGGAAGCCCCGAGCGTTCTTTGCTGCTGAGACAAGGCACTTCAGCACATGCGGGAATCACTCTGTGGATGCCCTCTCCTGCCTCCGGTGGGATCCCAGCTCCAGAGGCAGGCCAGGGATTATTCACGGAGCGCTTGACGAGCTGCCCGTGCCGGGGATTCAATCCGCGCGGCTTCGCGTAATTTGGCGCGGTCGCAGCGAGCAGCTGCAGGTAGAGGAGCTCTGAGGAGCAGGAGCTGCTCGCTGTTCCCTGTGCCTCAGGCAGGGAGCAGAGCCTGGCAGGCGAGGGGAACACAGCCCCGAGCCGCAGCGGGAGTCCTGGCAGGCGCTGCAGGGACCTTCCCCAGCAGCAGGCGGGGGCTGCTCCGCGGTGCTGGGGTCTGCTGGGCGGGGGGAGAGGGAAGCGCTTCACATCCGCCTTGTGCTGTTTGTCCCAGAGCGCTCCTGGTGTCCTTCTGCACAGCCAAAGCAGCGGTCAGGAGTCCCTGCCACGATGGGTGTTTGCTTTCCTGTTGTGTCCTCTCTGTGTGCGTGTGTTCTCATTTCGTGTGCTGTGTGTTCGTTCCTCCGTATCCTCCGATGAGCCGGTTGTGTTATGGGGAGTTTGACTGGTTTTGTTTCCTGCAGAAAATATTGCAGCTGCTACCTGAGAGGATTTTCTATCGCTGGCATTTTCGCAGTATAGGTAAGAAGAAACGGTTTAACACAAAAAATACTGACTTCCTAGTAGCTTTTTTGGATCAGTTTTCCTTTTAACGGGCAATCCGCCTTTTTGGGTGGAATTACGAATAGATGATATTTGTGCAAGTTTGGCCCCAAGCTGTCTTTCCCAGATTCTCATGAAATGGAGGATTTTCCCAGCATATCCTGTTAGAATGTGGCCTTGGCCGTGACAGACACAAGACAGCCATGGGTGGCTTCCTCGGACCACCACTGACTGTTCTTTCCCCAGGCTCCGGTGGTATTGGAGCTTCGGGAACAAGGGAGGGAACAGGAGGAGTGTGGCAGAGGGCACTCTTGGGTGGTCAGAGCACCTTGAAACCCAATGAAGTGGTTTAACTCGATAGTCTCCTCTGAATCAAATGTCTTGGGTTCATCACTGCTTTTAAAATTCTGCTTCCAAATGCCACCGATGTGGTGCCAATGGGTTTTTATGCTGCTTGTTTAAATTTTGTGGGGGGTTCTCTTCCTTCCAAGTCGGACTTCTTTGGTTGGGGTTGGGGTTGGTTTGCAGCACTGCCTGCCCAGCTGCTGTGTTTGTCATCAGAACGAGGAATTGCTGCTGCAGAAGAACAATGGGCGGAAGCTGAAGGTCAGGGCAAGGGCTGCTGCCACATTTCCACTCGGCACTGACAGAAATAAGGGGAGACATCTGCCTGGCCACTTCATAACGGTTCAGCTGAACTAGTCCAGACCAAGTTGGTTCCAGCCAGTTGCTTTGTGGCTGATGCATTCTTTATGCCTCTCTTGAGTGGTCACAGTGGGACAGTTTTGTATCTGTGTCCAAAGCTGATGGACAGAATTTGGCAGAGCGTTTATTTACAGCTCTGCCTTGTGGTCTCCTTTCCCTGAACGTTCATGTGCGTTAAAATGTATTTCCTGTATGTGTTAATAATTCCCTTTCAGTCCTGTGAGATGGAGAGATCTTGAGGCAAGGAGCCCATTTAAGGAATGTGCATAATGCACAGATCTTGCTGTTAATGAAAATAATTTGAGACATGGTCCTCTGACGAACCCAACAGCACCTCACTGGGGAGATACATCGTAGTTAATCCTGGGTGGTGGTGATTGTAACTGGATTCAATTTCCCCCCACAGTTGTGTTAAAACCCAGTGCAGTGGCCCCCAGAGTAAAGGGCATTAAAGTAGCCTTTCATGGAGTGTTCTTGAGAACATTGTGGTGGGGAAGTGTCTGATAGTGTCTTCTTAATTCTCCTAATCCAGGGTCGATTCTGAAGAAGCTTTTGCACACTGGAAATTCTCTCAAGGTATTGCTTTGATGTTTTCATATTCCTTTTCACTTTAATTCCTGTGAAGTTTATTACTTTGCAACTTTCCAATATCACTGTTTTTCAGATTGCTAGGCTTTGTAATTTTTTCTTACTCTGCTTTTAATTATAAGTGTTATTATTGTGATCCTCGATTATTTTAGTATTTGTTTCCAGTCATTTTGCTGCTCCAACGACCTTTGTGAAGTTACCTGGAGAAGGTGTTAATAGATGATGCTTAATATCGAATTTTTTCAGCTCTTCCTGGCGTTACAGCTGGGGTTCTGTTAACAATGTGAATACCCTTGGTACGATAGCAAGACTTTCCAGCACCCAGCTGGGATGAAAGCACTCGCCCCGCCGGTTGTGAACCGTTCCACGTAACTGCACTTACAGAGCCATTTCTCTGCCTTTTCCCCCAAATCCATGCCCTTGCAGCTCAGATGTGAAGGGATCCGCCTGTTCCTGCTGTGGCTGCAGGCCCTGCAGACCAACTGTGCCGAGGAGCAGATCCTGATGTTCGCCTGCCTGGTGCCCGGCTTCCCCCCGCTGCCGTCGTCGCGCGGGCCCTGCACCCTGGAGAGCCTGCTCAGCCCTCCGGCCGCGCCCGACGGTGAGCAGGGCTGCTTCTGCGTCAGGGCGTGGCTCCTGGGTGGTCCCGGGGTGCCAGGCTGTGCCAGGCTGTGCCAGGGTGCCAGGCTGTCCATAGCCTGTCCGGCTGCTGTGCTGGTGCAGCGCCGGAGCCGCCCCATGCGGTCCCCGCGAGCGGTCGGGGTTTGCTCTTTGGCTCCCGGGTGGTTTTAACTCGGATGCAGCAGTGGGAGCGTTTTGCTGCCCCTTAGGCTGGAGGTTTCCACCTTGTTGGCTCTCCTGCTGGTGCCAGCCCTTCTGAGCCAGCGGGAATCTGGTGCCATCCTCGGTGGGGTGTGCTGGGAGCTCGGTCTGGCTGCTGGACCTGCACAGCTTGGTAGTGCGCTAGTGGGTGTTATCAAATCAGTCCCGTATAGAAAACACCTTTTTGTTTCGCTGCTTTCGTGTGTGCTGGGATTAAAAATATTTGATTTTAGCCAAGATTTTTCCGGAAGAAATAACGCCGCTTCTGCCAGCCGTCTCTGGGGAGAGAATTGCAGAAGACCAAACCTGCTATTTCCTCCAGCTGCTCTTAAAGTATATGGTGATCCAGGTGAGGAGGACGTGGGTTTGTAACTGTTCCTATTGGGAAGGGTGTATTTGTGTGTGGGAAATTAGGCCTACGCTGCACCCGTGTGGAGCTGGGTTTGCCCTTCCCCAGCACTTGCTTTACTCTCGCTTTTAAATGGGAAATCATCCCAAAGGTGTGTCCCCGTGCCATTTTTGGTGAAAATAAGGAGTTTGTCTCCTTATTTTCACCAAAATAAGGAGCTTTTGTGATAAGAATTAATGAGTGTTATCCAAACTTGCGGAATAGCTGATTATTTTATGTGCTTGTGGTTGCATTTAGAAAACTGGTGTGGGGTAAAAATTCAGTTTGTTCTCTTTGGACACATACCTAGATGAAAAGAAATCTAAAGGACCACTGGAGGAAAAGATGAAGAGAGATGGCTTCTGAGATGTTCTTAGAAGGATGCGAGTAACATGTACATAAAATTTAATTAGAAGTAGATCAGATGAATCTGTTCAGGAAATAAATTAAGATAATGTATATATTTAAAAAGTACAAATTAAGCAACATTTGAAATAAAGTGGAAGCTGTGCAGACAATGAACATTAAAGAGCTTGGTATTAAGAAAAGATAAATTATAATTAAATACTTTGAGATACACTTTTTAGTATGAAAAGGCAAGACCGAAATAGCGTTTGGAAGGGGTTTTGTCATCTTGAAGAAATGCTTTATTTTTAAAAGTGGCTGTATGAAATTATCAGCTTCCTCCACAGCACCCTTTGTTTTACATATCAGATCCTCACAACACTTCAGTGAAAAATAAGATTTCACTCTTCTTTTTTATACTCTTTTTACATGTTTGGGATCTAAACAAACCTGCTTCCGCCACAAATCCCATTGCACAGCGGTTCCAGTGTTTGTTTACTTGTGCTTATTCTGATGAAGAAAATATTAATGATGAAAGTATAGCCTGAAGTAACGTTGTCAAAATGGACACGTAAGAAGCAAATCTATTGAAAGCAGAATGTGGCAGTTCCCGTCCTCCCCTGGTTAGAACAGCACAGACACTCTGGCTTCCAGTGAGCTTGCTGTCTTTGGGGTGCTGCTTTATTCCTTGTATTCTTGCTGCAGTTTGTAGAGGTGGCTTTGGGGCTGTGCTAGTTTTTCATCTCGTGCTGAGGTGTAGTTTCTCGGTTTTTTGTGTTCAGGGCCAAACAGGTGTCAGTATAACACATTAACTTAAAGCTTTTTGTTTGTTTCTCTCCAACTCCTGACAAAGGCTGCGAGCTTGGAGTGGAAGAACAAGGAGAACCAAGACACTGGGTTTAAGTTTCTCTTCACTTTGTTCAGAAAATACTACCTTCCTCACTTGTTCCCATCGTTTACAAAGCTAACCAACCTCTACAAACCCGTGCTTGGTAAGTAGGGGGTTTTGCCTTGGAAGCAGAAAGAGCCAGAGCCTGCTCCTGGCAGCATCTCTGTTACCTGCTGGCTGTGTCACTGCAGCTCTGCGGGACGAGGAGTCTTTTCTCCCTGGTTTCCAGTAAAATTAACTTAGGTTGTAGCAGGAGTGGTTCTTTGTTTCAGCTTTGGCCCTTGCTTCTGCAGCCCTTCTCTTTGGCTTTGCTTTGTGTTTTGAGTGATACAAGTGATAACCTCAGGAAAGGTCTGTGCTGTTGGGATAGGATAGGAGCATTAAATCCAGTAAGAGCAGTCGGTCACTGCATCTGTTACTTCTTGGGTGGTGTGTTCAGTGCGTTTAGCCAGGGTTGGGAAGCAGTTGCCGAGGTTACACTTTGTTTCTGCCTTCCTTTCTGCCCCACCAGACATCCCCGATATCAGGCCGAGGCCGGTGTACGTCGCCTCGACGCGGAACAATGAAAGCGTCTATTGCACGAAAATCCCCTACATGGCAGCTCGGGTCGTTTTCATCAAGTGGCTCGTTACCTTCTTCCTTGAAAAGAAGTACTTAACTGCCGTTCAGAGTACAAAAAATGGAGGAGAAGTGCTCCCTAAAATTATCCAGGTGCGCTTGAAAGTTTGCCTCTCCTCTTGCATACGTGCTGACCGTGCAAGTGATCTCACTGCGCTGACGGCTGAGGCGTGAAGAAGTGCCACCCCGTAGTGAAAAAATGATGTAGCTGCTTATTTGATTCTCTTTTTCCTTGATGGAGGAGGGAATCTCCATGGAAAACCCGTCAGTAATTCACTAGAAGTTTTTTTTCCCCCTCGTAACTTGTTGCATTACCAGCTTCACCACTATTGTATTTAGACTTCTGGAATTTACTGTGTAAGCTGTCGTACTTGGGGGTTCCATGGACCATTTCCCAGCAACATCAGAGGCTGCTTTGTTTTCCTCTCAGTTAGGGCAGCTGTTTACAAAGAGATATTAGAGGAATATTTCATTTATAAACTCCTGGTTGAGACTTCTCTAGGATTAGATGCCTCACAGTGAATTTTACGAATCGATGCTTTTGAGAGACTCTCCGGCTTCCTGTCAGGAATTTAGAATCGATGTCAGCTGGCATTCTGTTTTGGGCCATAGGTGGGTGTCAGCTATGGGCTCAGCAGAGAAGCAACACAGCTTGAGAGGTTGCAGTATGCACGCAGTGCCGGACCCAAGCCTGGCAAAGGCGTGTCGGGCACAATAATGTGCGAGGATCTGTAGTGCTGCGGTCCATCTTTCCCCCAAAATAAAGGCACTCGGGCATTCCTCCCCGCTGTGCCAGTGCCTTCCTCCACACTGCTGGTGTGCAGTGAACAAATTCAGTCTGTTGTTGCGTCCCGTAGCAAGTGTCCGCTTTGTAGAGACCCAATTCCTTCTTGGATGGAGCAGTCGGCTGAAATCCACTGTACCTGACTGCTGGGGTCGCAGTGTGGTGCCAGGCAGGGGGGGTATCTCGAGCTGCGTGTCAGAGGCCCAGGGGTGTGGTGGTGCTGCAGTTGTGGGACAGAGGGGGTGTGTGATGGGATGTGTGACAGAGGGGTGTGTGACAGAGGGGTGTGTGCTGTGCCCTGCAGACGGCGGGCGCGAGCCAGGAGAAGAGCGCCGAGCTGGAGGGCGGCGCGGCGCCCGCGGGCGAGCAGGAGCGGAGCCACTCCAACAGCAGCACGCTGTCGGACAGGAGGCTCAGCAGCTCCAGCCTGTGCAGCATCGAGGAGCAGCACCGCGGCGTCTACGAGATGGTGCAGAGGATCCTGCTCTCCACGCGGGGATACGTCAACTTCGTCAACGAGGTGTTCCGGCAGGTCCGTGCCCTGCGCTGCTCGCGGCCGCGGATTTCATTTCTCAGGGGAGCGGTTGTGAGCCGCACCACGGCGCTCTGGTCACCGGGCAGACCTGGTGCCCTTCAGGCTGGGCTGCTTCCTGTCTAGTTTGGGTCTGGTTTAGTTTAAACTAGGTCTAGTGTAACGATCGGGTTGTGGGAGCTGGAGGTTGCCGCTTCAGATGGCAGCGTGGGTGGGGGGCTGTGGGTTTGTGTGCGCCACGTCTGTGTCCCGGGTAGAGGGAAATCGGTGGGCTTGCCCTTTTCAGGCTTTCTTGTTGCCACCCTCTGATGTATCCGCCACGAGGAAGGTGGTTAGGGTGTATCAGAAGTGGATCCTGCAGGAGAAGCCCGTGTTCATGGAGGAGCCGGACAAAAAGGAGGAGAGCCAGGATGCTGCTGTTCCCTCGGAAGACTCCTCAGTGCAAACAGACGGTAAACATGTATGGTATCCCTGTTCCTTACTTTGCTCTGTCTGCTGCAACTGGGGGCTTTCCACCTCGCTGTGTAGAGGAGTAACAGTCTAAAAGGGTGTGGGGAATAAAGGTTATAAAGTGCTTTTGTTTAAGGACTCGCAACTGAAGTAGTTACCGAGTGTCCAGTAGCACTTGAACCGGGAAGGACTGCAGCAGGTTTGAGAAACATCATTTGTGGTTGTTCCCTGCATGTATGAATATGACGGCAGGAACTTCGTGGGAGAAACACTGACAGGTTCTGCAGTGCTGAAACTGACTGGCTGCTGGCCTAAGGCACAGAGAGCTGTTTCATTTTGGTGGTACTTAAAAGTTGAACAGTATGTTTTGATTTGTGTGTGGCTGGATGAAATACTTGGAACTGCGCACCTTAATCTGGGGGATTAAAGTGTAGATACAGTTCCTGTGCATCATCTTTTAATATCCTATTTTGAACCATCAGTGGAAGTTCTTTGACGCTGTGACCCTGTTTAAAGGGAAGTTTTCTAGTACTGAAGGAGAGGTTTGATTCGTATAACAGTGAGGATTCCAAGGTTTTTCCTTGGTTTTGTAGAGAATTTATGGTTTTGCCAGACTTACATTCGAGCGTTACTGCACTCAGTGGCTGCAGAAAGTGGCGTCAAACATTTTAAGTAACATACCTCCTGAAACTTTAAATTCCACGTTTGGAAATTAAGAGAGAAGAGACCGTAATTCCCCGTGGAAGTGCGTGTGTGCCGTGACGATTGCCTCCTTTTTGCAGTTGACCTCAGGGGTGGTTTTGTTTCGGTGGGGCCGCGTTCCTTTGTGCCCTGTCTCTGACCGGGCTGTGTTTGGCAGCTTTCCTCGGAGCCCTCCGGACACAAGCGCTCCTCCAGCTGGGGCAGGACCTACTCCTTCACCAGCGCCGTCAGCAGGGGCTGCGTGCTGGAAGATGAGGACAGGGATGTGAAGGCTGGTGCTCAGGCTGCGCTGCAGGTGCGCTGCGTGCCGGGGAGGGCTGGCTCGGCTGGCTCCTGCCCGGGCACAGAACTCGGGCTACGCGTTCTCTTACGGTCTCCGAGATGCAGGAAAGGGGCTACCGGGGCTGGATTGGTTTTGTAAGGGAAATTGGGGCTTCGTGT
Organism: Oreocharis arfaki; assembly: GCA_013398015.1. Lineage (NCBI taxonomy): Eukaryota > Metazoa > Chordata > Aves > Passeriformes > Paramythiidae > Oreocharis > Oreocharis arfaki. Next base: position 80,873 of record VZRR01007172.1, on the reverse strand, counting down.
AGCACTCTAAAACGTGTGTATTAAAACACAGGACCACGTCCCAAAGCCAGATATCTGTATTTTAACAGAGAAGATTAGTTTTCTTCCAACTATAAGTTCTGGGAGTTAATCAGAACCATGCCTTTGCTTTTGCTGGACTTCATTTACTGGAAATCCTGGTGGCTGTTTAAGTGTATGATGGCAGGAAATGAGTGGCTGGAGGAATGTCCTCTGTCCTGCCCGAACAGAAGAGACACCCACAAACCGCATGCTGAGCCTTGGCTGGTCTGTGATGCCACCTGCAGTAACACAAAGAAGTAGAGTGATGGGTGAAACACGACCCGTGCTCTAAGGAAAGGGGGAGGTTTAACTAGAGGGGCACAAAGTGTTTTGTAGTGAGTCTTGCCTGTTTTCATTCCTGCCACTGTGCAAATGGACTGTCAATGCCTCTGTGGCAGGTATTCCTGACAAACTCGGCCAACGTTTTCCTGTTGGAGCCGTGCACTGAGGTCCCTGTGCTGCTGAAGGAGCAAGTGGATGCCTGCAAAGCCGTTCTCAGCATCTTCAGGCGCATGATAATGGAGCTGTCGATGAACAGAAGGACGTGGTAAGATCAATACAGCGTCATTTAAGTGAAAAAGTTTCTGCAGTCCACAGCCGGCTAAGGTACTTTGCACGTGGTCCGTGAAGTCTGGAGCATGAGCTCGTTCTCACTAAATAAGGCTTGCTGCAGCATTAATGAGCAGGTGCAGCTAACAGAACACGTTTTGTTTTGGATCAGGGAGCAGATGCTGCAGATACTCCTCAGAATAACAGAGGCTGTGATGCAGAAGCCGAAGGAGAACCAGCCCAAGGACACGTTTGCTCAGAGCATGGCGGGGCTGCTGTTCCGGGTGAGTGAGTGGGGCTGCTTGGTTTGCGTGTCACAGCTGCCCACGGTTCTAGTTGGGTGCTGTGGAGCCCACTCGTGTTCCTTTTGTGTTTTGCTAGTAATTACTTTGTTCCTAGCAGAGGGGGAGATGGGTTTGCTCTATTACAAACTGGTAGCGCAGAGGGGCACAGCCTCTGTGGGATATTTTCAGTGAGTGTCTCTCAAGTGTGAGATTCAAGTCACTGTTTTCCTGAAAGCCCAGCTGGCAAGTCCAGCCTGAGTCGCAGTGAGTGAGAGAGAGAGACAGGGATATAGTTCCTGCTGTGCATGCAGCCTGGGCAGTGTAACTGGGTGCGTGGAGCTGCCCCAGAGCTCAGCGGCTGCTCTTGGTCTGTGGGTGTAGGACAGCCCTTCGTTCTGCTGTTGTTGTACAGTGCGTTGCTGTAGCTTCCCAGAGAACATTTAGCCAGCCTGGAACAGTTCTAGATTTCCTTCAGTAGCTTTCACCACTGTTATGTCTGGGAGTGTTTTTTGAGGGAAAACAACGCTGCACGTGGGCTGTGCCTCGCCAGGAGCCCCTGCTGATGTGCAGGTCAGAGCTGACTCCGTCGGTGTGTGGGCTGGGCTTGGTGTGCTGAACTCATCCTGGCACGGCTGCCCGGGCTGCCACTGGTGTCCCTTCCCTCAGACCCTCATCGTGGCTTGGATCAGAGCAAACCTGAGCGTTTACATCTCTCGGGAGCTGTGGGACGAGCTGCTCAGTGTCCTGTCCGCCCTGACGGACTGGGAGGAGCTCATCAACGAGTGGGCCAACATCATGGACTCGCTGACAGCAGTGCTGGCCAGGACCGTGTACGGCGTGGAGATGACAAACCTGCCCCTGGACAAGCTCAGTGAGCAGAAGGAGAAGAAGCAGAGAGGCAAAGGTTAGTCTTTGTGCCTCGGTGCTTTCTGCCTCGAGGCAGTTAAATATTGAAGCTTAATCTTAAAAATTAATTGAACATTTAAGCGCTGCTTAACCTGGTGTTGGAACCTGTTGAGTCAGATGTGGAGCACGTTGGGTTTGTGTGTTGTCATCCTTCACTGGGGAGGGGAGGGAGTTGGGGTCAAGCTCTTTGGCAGGCTGGGGTCTGCACCTGCGGTCAGTGTTTTCTGGGCAGCAGAAATGAAATGTGGTTTCCTGCGCTGTGGCTGCTCTGTAAAAATTCCTTTGCGTGTGTTTTTGGTAAAGTTTCTAATTTGCAGTGTTTTAGCTGCGTTTGCATGCCACCTTGAAGTTGATGCATGTGGTGAAGTACCAGCTGGTTTTTATTACTAGTAAAAGTTAATCTGTGTGGTTTAAAGTACTAACATTTGTCATGTCTGAGTCCATTCATACTTCAGCAAAAATACGTGCCAAAGCATCCAATGCCAGGGAATTTCGTGTTCTTTGTCCTGAGGTGGTGTTTTGGAGCCTCAGAAGACGGCCGTGGTAGGAAGATCTTTCTCATTAAGCTGGAAAAGTCCTCCTGAAGTTGTGGAGCCCATGAGATTCAGAAGCGCCACGACCTCTGGGGCCCCGGGAGTGGAGAAAGCCAGAAACATTGTCCGTCAGAGAGCCACAGGTTAGACCACAGCAAAGTGCTCTGGTGCCCAAGCACTCAGTCACGCTCGGCTTTTAAACCTGCCTTTGAGGGGTGGCTGCTGCCCAAGGCAACTTAATTATTAACTGCCCCGACAGAGAGGTTGCCTGTCCGTGTCTGGGTGTCTTGGCCAGCGTGAATCGTGGAGTCAGAGTATTTGGGGCAATTCTAGGCAGGAGCTTTTGGCTGCAGGGCACTGAATTGCGAGTTAAACCCGTGCGCGTTGGGGGTTTTTCTGGAGAAGCGCATTGCTGTTTTTGCTGGTTCCTCAGGAAGCATTTATTACTGTCAGGCAGTACAAAAACCAGGTACTGATACAGCTCTTTCTGGGGAGCACAAGGTAAAGCAGGTATTTAATAAATAATTTTATTATTTTTCGTGGCACGAGGAGATTTTTCTCTCATGTTTACTTCCCGAGAGGGGAAAGCAGGAGAAGGGAGACTGGGGTGAGGAACACTGGGGCAATGACTGAGACCCCAGACACGGAACAGATCCCCGGTCGTTCGAGCGTTTCAGCAGCCTGAACCTGGCCTCTCTCTGTTCCACAGCAGCGTGTTCCCACGTGCCAGCTCACTGGGGCAGACTCCTGTGGGAATCCCCTCCTTGGAGCAGGAGCTGCTGGGCTGCACAGCTCCCTGCCTGGTTCCTTACTCCAGGAGAGCTGGAAGGAGGGAGCACAGTCGGTGTGGTTTGCGGCTGCAGGCTCTGTAGCTGAGCCACAGCCTCCAGCTTGGATCACAGAGCTCTTGGGCAGTGGAGTCAGTTCAATCTGAGTTTTATTTCTAAATCCAGCAAGTCCCTGCTTGTGCTCCAGCGGAGGATTCTCCCCGCTGCCGCAGCATCTTCCTCCTTAGCAGCCTGCCAGAGCAGTAAGGGAGAGCCTGGAAGTGTTGATCCAGGGCTTTTCTGGTTTGTGTGTGTTCAGATTAAAGGCACTTCCACGCTTGCTGTGGATCAGAAATCCCTGATTATCTCCCTTTCAGTGCGAGCACAGTGTTAACTTTTATCTTGGGGAGAAACTCCCGGGCTTGCTGCAGTAAAGCTTTATCCCAAAACGTCGGGTTTTGTCGTGTTGTGGCACTGACAAGAGCTGCAGTATTTCATTATGTTGCCTGACATAATTGTTGCTCTATTTTTTCCCTGTAAGCTAAGCGAAGCCAGTCTATCAGCAACTGTGCCCATCTTTATGAGGCTTTGCCAGCCACTAAAAGCGTGCCTCTTCTGCTTCACACTGTGAGCTCTCTCTTCCCTGGTATCTCTTACACTTCTTGCTCTCACAGACTGTCAGGTACTGTACTTTAAAGTCATCTTTTTTATTGGTGTTCTTTATGTTTTTAAACTGCTCTCTGTCTGTTCCCTTTCTGTCTGGTTGGTTCTTCTCGGAGTGTTGGCAGCGCTGCAAGCGCAGCAGTTTGTGTTCATGTTGATGCTGTAGATGGCCATCAATTACAATTAGGTCTATATTGCCTAGAAACTAAAGTAAAAATTCCCAAGTTTCACTTTTGGGAGGGATCTGTGACTCCTGACTCTGGGACCCAGAGGCATTAGCTGCAGTAGCAAGAGGAGGAGAGTTTTGTGTGCGGCGCTTTGTGGCCCCTGAGGGATTCCTGCTCTGTGAAACGTGTTGGGTGCGTTTTCATCTCGGCTTGTCTTAGGGGGAACGCTGAAATTGTTCCAGTTAGTGCACTGCATTGCTTTATTTTGTTGCTTTCTGAAAGACACCGGGAGTCAGCTGAAGTCAGTAAATACCAGAAATGTTAGGTTTTTGTGCACGTGCCTCCTGGGATAACTTTCTGAAATACCTGCAGTGTTTATTAAGTAGTAAAGCAGTATTAAAACTTGCACACTGCTGGATGGAAACACCAGAGTGCTGCTAGGGTTTTGTGGTTTTTTTTTTCCAAAATGCTAAGAGAAATGCATTTCTGCAAGCGCTGTGTTGCTCCCTAATCCCAAGAGCTGCTGTTGCTCCTTCCCCAGCACGTCAGTTTACTTTCTCCTTGGAAGTTTCATGCCTCTCTCTCCTCCTTTTGTGTCTCCTTTGCAGTTACAGCCAAACCAAGAGCTGCCTGGTTGGGTTTGTCCTCACAAGCTAAACCCGAGTTAAACATAGCTCCGAGCTTTTTTTCACTCTGAGTTTCTGTCTTTCTTTATTCCTCCCTTCCCCTCTCTCTGGAGGCGCTCAGGGAGCACAGCCACCTTCTCCCCACACTGCATTTCTGGGAGTTTTGCTGCCTCTGCTCTGTTCTTTCTGTCTCCAGAATGAGCAGGAATCCGTGGGGGTCTCCAGCACTGAAAACCCAGCTTTGTTCATGGGACCTCCTCCCTCCTTCCTGTCACCCCCCAAAGTCACTTCTGGCCTTTTCCAGACCTTTTACACTGTTTTTGCATCTCTCTCCCTCTCAACTTTACAGTTTTTCTAAGGATATTTTTATAGAACTTGAAAATTTTACCTTGGGAATTTTAAATATCTGCAAGGGTCACTTTTTCATAGAGCTTTCTTAGGCAAGGGGTTCACATGTGTATGTAGGAGCTCCTGCAAACACTTTGTGTTGTAATTAAATCAACAGAAGTCGAAGAATCTCAGCAACTGGAAAATTCAGAAGGAGCAGAAGCTGCAGGCCCATTTGCAGACCAAGAGCAGCAGCTAACTCGAAGTAGCAGCACTTCAGATATTGCAGATCAGATTCCATCTGATTTTTTTCAAGGTAATTTTCATGAAATGCAGCAGTACTCTGTTTCTGAAGCAAAAGTGTTGAGACCTGTTCAGCCTCACAAATGCCGCTCTTACTTATTTTGGTTTCCACCTCTCCTCTAAAATGTTTATTATCTCGTTTTCTTAGTCACTACACGGTTGGTAAGTTGCTGAAAGAACTGTTTTTAAGAAGTTTAGAGACCACGAATGCAGGGTGTGACCTTTTGTGAAGCAGGGAGGCCAGAAATGAAACCTGGAATGTGTGTGCGTTTTGTGTGTAACTCTTTGACCTTTTTTTCACCTGACTTGCGTTTAAATTTCGTGTGTTCAAGCTGCAGTTGGAGTTCAGTTCCTTTCCTGTAAGTATGTTATGCTTCTGAGGGGGTTTTTCCAAACACCTTGTATCCCATCTGAGTGCTGTATTGCCCCTAACTATAAACATGAGACGCGTAAACATTGCTGAAATTTACACGATGCTTGCTCCGTGTTTGGGTCCCACGGATGTTTATAGTTCTTGTTTCCTCTCTGAAACTTGTAGGTAAAAAGGCTGGAAATTCAGCTTCAGACTGCAGATCAGTTCAGGAAAATAAGGGATATGCAAAGGAGCATGAAGCCGAGCAGGTAAGAGAAACCTGAAAGTCGTTACTGATAAGCTTCTGGCAGTGTTTCCTTTCTAATCAGGTGCCTTTTAGCATTTAGAAGCTCCAGGAGGTGAAAGTGTGAGAAGTGGTTAAGCCCATTTCTAGCGTGGAACCTGGAGCTGAGCTGTAGCTGGTCATTGCACTGCTGGGTGTGAGCAGCTCGTGTCTCCCGATCTCGTCAGCTGCTCCTGCAGGTGTAGCTCTCTTCTAGTCTTACACAAGGCTTTGGTCCTTTTTTGAAATACTAAACATCAACAAGAAGTTTGCAACTTTGGAAAGATAAATAATTCATGGCTATTACAGAGCTGCAGCACACTGGAATAAATGTTTGATGGTTTAAAGTGCTGGTGAAAATGCTTCTCTTCAGCACAGTTCCTATCACCAGCCGTGCATGGCAGATGTTAGTGTGAGTTGACATTAGCACAGGCAGACTTCATACATTTTTGGTGGCAGCTTTTGAATGAACAGTTGGAACAATAAATGACTCAGCCTGATCATCTTTGCGAAATATGAAGGCTGAAAGATACTTTTTTCTTTTAATACCTTAACAAGTTATTCCAGATGTGTTTGAAAAACACAGGTGAAAAATCCTGCCTGTTGGTGTGAAAACTGAGGTTGTGAAAAGGAGGACAGAGACTGGAATGGAAAGCCTGATGTTTTCCTGAAGACACTGACAGGCACTTGGGTAGTCTGAACATTCCTGAGGATGACTTGACGGGGTTGTGGTTGATTTCTGATGACTGCGTGCGTGTGAAGTTTGCTGGAACGTGGCGTGGTTCTCAGAGCCAGATAAGCCGAGGTGAATTTTTTTTCCCTGCAGGTGCTAATGCGGAGGAGCAGCAGTACAGCTGAGTTAGATCTGAGGGCAGACCTGCAGCCATGCCACGGCTTTTACAGAGACAGAGAGAAGAGTGAGTGCCCAGGAAGGGTTTTCCCCAAGCGCCGCGGCTGCCGTCAGCGCTGTGACTTTGTAGCAGCCGGCTGAGCCGAGCTCTCTTTGTGGCTGCAGGCGAGAGCGTGAGCAGCGACGCGTCCCTGGGCTGCGGGGCCGACGTGGACATCGCGCTCGTGGCCTGGCAGGCGGCCGAGGACGACCCCGAGGCCGGGGCGGGCGCGGGGATGTGCGCGGACCCCGCGGCGCCGCGCTGGCTCCAGCTCGGCCCCTCGCAGGAGCCGGCCAACCTCACAGGTACTGCGGGCCCCGGGCTTGCACGGCATCGAGTGCCCTTCATTCAGAATTGCTCTGCACACCCAGAGCTTGAAGGAGTTTGGATCATCAGTTTGTTTGCTGGGAAATGATGGTCTAGAAAGCCACCACCCGACTGAGAGTAGCTGGGCTTCTCGTGGTGCCCGAGCGCTGCTGCCCGGCTGGGCTGTGGTAGCTGGTCGCTCTTGGGCCTGCCCCAGGGTTCAAGTACAATAGGCTAGTTTATGTTTCAGGTGAATGGGTTTTATTTCGTAGCAGAATGGTCTGAGGAAGTGTCTTACTCTGGTTTTTTGACTGATAGGAAACGAGTGGTTCATTCTTTGCCGTTCGTGAAGGTACCTTTCATCTAGGGATGTGAGTCGGATGTTAGGTCGGGAACTTAATGCAGCCACGTGGGACTATCTTACAGGCTGGTTTCCTAATGGAGACACAGTTTCAGGGGTAATTTTTTCATGTCCAGTTTTCCTTTGAAACGTCTGTGCTGCAGTGAGCCAGCACAGCCAGTCCAGCGGCTCGGACTGCTGCTGTAAAAGAGGTAATGCTGCCCATGGTAAGGATGATCACGTATGATAAATTCATTGGCTATGGCTGTGGTGCAAGAGTTGCTCCTTTGGGGGTACAAAGAGAGAGAATCACATGTAGTAAGCTGGCAGGTAATGTGGAGTGAGAGGAGAAGTGGGGTAGCAGATGTGTTGCTGCCCAGCAGAGCCAAAGTGCCCCTCTCTGCTCTCCTGCTTCTCATCCGAGTCACAGCTTGGCTTTGCTGTGGGAACCCGGCGGGGTAAGGCAGAACAGCACTGACACCACCACTGAGCAGCAGAGATGCCATTTTCCTGGGCACAGGTCTGCAGAAGTTCACTCCAGTGTTCTTAATAAATAACACCTGCTTTAGCACTTTGGGACTTTGTAATGCTACAACACAAAGTGGGAAAAAATTCCCTAAGTTGTTTTTTAAATATATTCAAACATAAAAGCCTCTGAAATGCCTTTTATTTCACTAACCCTCCTTGGGTCCTCAGAGGACGTGAGTTATTTCCTTCTGCCTCTGTAGAGGTTTCCTGCAGCCTTGGCTGCTGCAGGTACAGCCGGAGCATGGGTGTGCTCCTGCCTGAGGACAGCCGAGCAGCTACCAGCTCTTGTCATTAAATGTGCATTTCAGTGTGGGTTTGTACTGGGTGAGAAAACAAATTCCACTGCCCGGACAGTCCTCTCCAAGCCCTGCTCTCTGTGCACTCTGCTCTCTCAGGGGCTGCTCTGCGTGAGCGGTGATGCCTCAAGACTCTTCAGCCCTGGTTTTTTGTTCCTTTGTCCGGTGGCATTGCCAGGTCTTGCTACACCATGTGATCTTAAAAAAAAAGAAGTGACTTTTATAGATACAAAAATATTGATTGAGTGCATCCCTCAGGTGCATGCCTGTTGCATTTAACTGTGTTTGCCTCCCTGGGGTGGGGGCGGTGTGGTGTGGCAGTGCTGTGCTCTGTGGCACTGTCACCTGCGAGCCCCTTGGCCTGCGTTTGCTGCCCTGTTTTTCTGGGGCTCGCAGGCAGTTTCAGCAATGAAACAGAAGTGTTTTGAGATGGAAGCTGGTTAGAAGGAGTAATGGCCAGGTTTGGTGCCCAAATGCATACTTGCCCTGCGTGTGTAACTTGTGGGAATGGACCGTTTTAAATTTGCAGACAGCAGCGAGTTCCTGGCCGACGACTGCAGTATAATTGCCGGTGGAAGCCTTATCGGTTGGCATCCTGATTCTGCTGCTGTGCTGTGGAGGAGGATCCTGGGAATTCTTGGAGATGTGAACAACATACAGTCACCTAAAATCCACGCCAAAGTTTTTGGCTACCTTTATGAGCTGTGGTATAAACTTGCAAAGGTATGTATATAAACTTACAGCTGATGATAACGACGCATTTCTTGTGTGGTGGAAATGATTCTTAAAGGTGATTCAGTGTTAGCACCTGCAGCATGGGAGGGCTCTGTCGTAAAGGAAGCTTTATCCTGTTTGGTTTCCAGCAGCTAACTCCAGTAGAGAATCCTGTCCAATGACAAGAGCATTTAAATGGGGTGAGGAAACAGTAGCAAAGAAAAAAGAAGTACAGACATTAGTGTTTGGGTAAAGGCCCACAGTGTGACTCAGACTGGTAATGTTTGCTTTGGCCAGCTAGCAGCAGCATAGAACAGGCTTTCCTGGTGGCTTTGGCTGAAGTGGGAGCTCTGTATAGCACTGGGTGTAGTGCCTGAACGTCAGTAAAGTAAAATTGGAACATAATCATGTGAAAGAAAAGAGCATTAAAAAAGTGAGATGCTGGTTTTATTAACTGGTTTTGTTTTATTTTACTGATTTTATTATAATAATTTTTTTTTCCTCAAAAACCGTTAGATCCGGGACAACCTCGCTATCAGCGTGGACAATCAGTCGACTCCCTCTCCTCCCGTCCTCATCCCTCCTCTCAGGATATTTGCATCGTGGCTGTTCAAGGTTAGCTCTGGAATTCTCACGCAGGAGTATCTTCCTCTGTGTGAGAGCTGGATTGGTGTGTGTTCAGTTGCCTCGTTTTTGCCTTGCACACCCGCTGCCGGCTAAGTCAGCAGGTGCCCTCCGAAGGCTCTTCGGAGCCGGGTGTGAGTCAGTGCGTGCTGTGTGGGAGAGCTGCTGGACAGGCAGCCTTGCCCCAGCTGCCGGGGAGGGCAGGGAACGATGTGTGCTTGTTGTTGCAGGCAGCCACGCTGCCCAGCGAGTACAAGGAGGGGAAGCTGCAGGCGTTCCGGCTGCTCTGCGCCATGATGAGCCGGCGCCAGGACCTGCTGCCCAACTCCGACTTCCTGGTGCACTTCTACTTCGTGCTGCGCCTCGGCCTGACCAGCGAGGACCAGGTAGGAGCTGTGCCCCGTGTGCCCACCCTCCTGGGTGCCCTGTGCCCTGGCAGCCAGCACGTGCTGCCAAAACCTGCTGCTGGGGGTGATGCTTGCTTCAGGTGCCCTGTCCCGGGGTGGCCTCGGGAATAAAGAGTCCGGTGCGAGGTGAGGGAAAGACTTAATGGAGCTGTCAGGTGGTTGTTGTCTCACAGTGCTCCTGGAAACGCTGAGAAATGTTCTTTAGACAAAATGAAGCATATCTGAGAACCACCTCCACGTTTTTGTAGCTGTAGGAGTGAGAGCAAGGGCTGGAGCTCTGCTGGGGGTGGCAGCAAAGGGCACAGGGGCCCCTCAGGAAATTCCAGGAGTCACTGCTGGTGCCTTTAGGAAACCAGGCAGGTTTGATTATTTCTGAGATGGAAGAGGGGGAAGGAAGGAATTGTTACCAGACTCTTGCCCCGAGGTTCCCCTCCTGAAAAGTTAGAGCATTTGGAAAATACTCCTTTTGAATAGATAAGAATAAAAAGGCTGGTGTTTTCTCCTGGAAAATCCTGGAAGTCCTGCTGGAGCTGCACATCCCTCCATGGTTTCCCTGGGTATTTTGCAGACAGCTGCTGCTCTTTGTTCTTCCTCCCCACTCTGGTGGCTGCGTTTGCCTCTTGGTGGCACACTTGACCACAGGTTCGCTGGCGCGTGTGTGTCCTTCCTGCTGTGCTTTCCTCAGCTGTGGAACTGGGTGAGGTGATAGCTGGCAGTGCCTTGGAGCAAGGTGTTGACAGGAAGCAGGATCCTTGTACCTGCCCCTCTGTTTCCAGGGTGATTGGCTCCAAGGTGCTTGCTGGGTGCTCAGACAGTGAGAGCCTCTCTGTCAGAGAGGCTGTGGAATCACAGGGCACGGGATCACTGGAACAGGGATCCTAGCATGCCTTCCAGGGTTTCAGTTAGTGCAAACCAAAATAAACTCGGACTTCTTAGCACAGATCAGGTTTGTCTGCTGAGCACAGGCATAAATTTCTCCCCTTGAAGGAATATTTGCAGGAGGAGGGGTAGGAGGTGTCTCGTGGAGGAGTTTTCCTTCTGGATGGATCACTAGTGCAACTTTAGCATGTGTGTGGGAAAGCCACAGCTCCGGGAAATCACCTTGGCTACTTCAGAAGAGCTTTTTAGGTGGTTACATAATTAAAGGGTTTACAGTCAGAAACCTCTTTGGCCTGAATGGTTTTCAGTATTTTGGTTTGCGTGACAAATGTGTTTTTGAGCTGGATTTCTCTTTTTCACTCCTCGCTTATGGATGTGAGAATTTCCTAATTGCTGCTGTAGTGTGCCGCTTTGGGTGTGGAGAGAAAAACGAAACAATCCGATTTTTGGGCATGTTATAAATGAGTACGGTGTTGTTCCCAGCAAGTGCAGCCCGGCCCTGGTCTCGGGGGTGCATAAAAGAGCAGTGTGAGGGTGTATTTTATGGGAGGCTCCCGCGGCGCTCCCAGCCCGGGATGTGGCAATTAGCTCAGCACAGGAGACAGCGGGGTAATGAGCTGCAGCTAATTTGCCCACGTGGATGTGTCTAGCAGCAGACATCCCCGGGGAGGTGAACAACTCGGTGCAAGGATTGCATCACCTTTCCAGGTGGGAGCGAGCCCGGTCAGGGGGCACCCGGAGGGGCCAGGGGCCGAGGGCTGTCTGGGGAGTGCCTCCCTCCTGCCCTGCTGCAGCCCGTGGCATTGCTCTGCTGCTGGGGCAGACGGGGCTTTTCCCCTGGTGTTTTTATGAAGGAAGCCCGCTGAGGAACACGTGAGAAGGAGAAGAAATGTGTTTTTTATTGCTGGTTTGTTATTGCTGCTGGCTGTGTACTGTAGCAGTACCTTTTGCTTTGTTCACCTGAAGAAGTCTCCTTGCTCCACAGCCTCCTCCTATTTGCTGAAGAGCAAAAGTACCAAAACACAGTCCCAAAAAGCTACAAACACTTCTCAGAAAATCAGCTGTTGACATAATTGTGATTCTTCTGCTCTCGTCTTGCTGGTACTTAAATAATCCTTTGAGGTTGCCTGTGGTTTTCTCCTAAGAATCCTGTGGATTTTTGTGACGCTGTTTCTTATTTCTGTCTGAATTTCCACTGCTGGTTTGAGAGGAGAAGGCAGTGCAGGCGAGGCGCTCACCTCGTAGGGACACTGTAAAAAGAGGCAGGGTTTCTGTCCTGTTTCAAGTTTCAACCCTCAGCTGTTTGGTGTCACTTTTGAGCCAGTCTCACCCTGCTGCCAGGGAGAGCATCACTCCCTGTGCCTGGTGTCACCTGCCACCAGCCCTGAGGTGTGACCTGCAAAGTGACCTGCTTGTATTCCTATCTTTGGGAGTGAGTGTGACAAATACATTTAATAAAAGTATGGTCACACTTACTCGCCTGGGTACCTCTGGAATAGCATACCTACATTTTTAGAGGACATAATCAAAGGTAGAGGCTTCCAGGGCTCTCTGTGGAAAGGACAGTGGATAGCCAGGACTCTGCTGGTGGCTTTTCCAGTTCAGTGATGTGGGGAGCAGAACAAACTTTAAATATGGACTAGGAGGAAAATCGCCCCAGTCCAGCCGAGCTGGCAGATGTCCTGGGTGATTAAATGTCAGCACATGCAGCAGGGTTGTCCGTGGGCCTCTGTGTTTGTTCTGAGTGCCCTGCAGGTGAGTGTGGAAAGGAAGCTGCAGCAGCTCTGCAGCGAGCTTCTGCAGGAACGCTGGCTGGAGCTGTCTGTGTGGGAAATGGCTCATTGGTAACAGGAAGCGTTTTTCAGTGGAGTCGTTAATTACCTGCTTGTATTAACGTGGGTTAAAAAACATTTTGTGTTGTTAAAAAACCCCAGCCTTTGTGGGCTCTTGTATCTTTGTGTCCAGTTGTTAGTCGGCAGCCAGGAGCAGCGCCCAGCAGCAGCAGCCTTGTGAAGGTGCAGTGAATGAGTGGCTTTGCTTTTTGTCCCCTGTGGAAGGGGCACTTCTTGCCTGGGTTTCTGCCTGATGGTGTTGCACACGAGGACCCTTGGCTGTACAGAAACCATAATGCCTTTTAGATTCTTTTCCCAGACTGCCATTTAAAAGGAAATAACCTTAATGTAGTCTATTAAGGCTTAGATTCCCCTATTTTAGCTTCTCGAGGCTTCTTTCCAGTGGCTACCGTGATTTTCTGCCTCCTTTAATCCACCCCTTATCTCGTTTTCTGTAGAAAATTTGCCCGTGCGCTCCCATTATGTGCTTTGAGTGCTTTGAAAAAGTGTTAACAGACAGCACGTTTCCAGTAGGGACAAACAAAAGTCCAAATGCCAGGGTCTCACAGGAACTCTCGCATCCCCCTCTGCTCGCCCGGAGCAGGCTAAGTGGGGAGTGCTGGAGAAAATAGCTGGAAGATTGACTGGAAGCAAGGGGGAGCCAGGTCCTGCCAACTGCATCAAACGTGCTCTGAAATGGGAGAAACTGAAAAAAACTCCCTCTGCTGTGGTGCAGCCTCGGGGCACTTGGGCAAACGTGACTGTTTTGGGGTCGGGTTTGACCTGGCACCCTGAAACGGAGTTTTCTGGTAGGCTAATCCTGGATCTCCCGAGCCTGCCAGAATGATTTGTAAATTTTTATCAGAACCAAATTTTTGACAGGGTAACTCGTACCCAGCAGGTAATGGTAGGTAGGAAAAACGTGGCATGAGTAAATGGAAGCGTTCGTTCCTTTGAAGTAAAAAAACAGAAAAGGGAAGATTTCCCACCTAAGTCTTGTGTAAATTAGTAATCTTTCCCGTGCTGTGGGTCTCAGCCGCCGGTGAGGTGTCTGCGGGTGAGGAACAGGGTGAACTTTCCGTGGAAAAATCCGTGTTGTTCCTGTTGGGGGACGATTGGGAACGTGAGGAAGGCAGCTGGCGGGCTATTTGGTTACACCTGTAATCTGCCAAAGCTTGAACGAAAATTAGGTGAAGAATATTTCTGCAATTGACCTTTCGGTGAACTTGCATAAATTTATTTCGCTTACTCGGTGGATGTTTATGACCTTATAATTTGAATCACTGGATTAACCGGTGCTGAAATACGATGCCATTTATAGGGTTAATGCATTTGAGAAGGACATGCATGTGATTGCCCCCTCCTCTCCCCTCTTCCCCAGCTTTAACACCACAGAGCATCACTTTGAATCGAAATAGTCCGTAATGGTCCTTTTTTTTCACTTTTCTTTTAACAACATGAACACTAAATTATAGCTGTGCAATTATGTAAACAATGGAAATGCTTCCAGAATGAATACTTCCTTTTAAATTTTCATTTCGTGTAATTGCCGAAAGGTTTGGAGCCATAATAAACCAAAATTATTTTACACATTTATCGTTCTAAAGGTCAATTATGAAAGAAGTAAAGCAACAGCGCTGTGCAGAATGAGTAAACCAATTTCCACGGCCATCACCATATGTTTTTCTTATGGCTTGTGTTTTCCAGTTGCTGTGTACATAGCATTCAATTAAAGTGATTCATTGACTAGGCTGGAGCTGCTGCCCGCAGTGTGCGTTGCAGGGCAGGGGAGGAAGCGGCCCGGCTCTGTTTGAGTTACCTGATTTTGCCGTATCGCTGATAGCACAGATGTCCTCGCTCCCTCGCCTTCTCACAAGCCTCTCTCTGCTGATAAGCCCCAGGGCTGCTGCCCCGGAGCCGGCTCTGTCGTGAGCCGGGCGCTCTGCTGGCCGGGAAGGGGGAGCAGACCTGGCCCTGGGTGCCGGCGAGCGCCGTGCCGGGCTGGCTGTGCCCTCGCGAGCCCGGCTGCAGTGCCACGGGCAGGGCACGGCCTGCCTGGCCCCAGCTCAGGTGCGGCCGCCCAGAGGGCACGGGGGAGTGCCCGGGCTCTGTGTCCGGCCCCCGAGGGCAAGGACTGCTTCAAGGGCTTTGCAAAGTAGAGTTTTGCTTATGGAGAGTGGTTTCTTTTTAGTAGCGCTGCATCCCGTAACCAGCGGGTAGATCCCTGCAGCCGCGCTCCTGCAGCCTTTGGGAGCGCCAGCGCTGTCACAGCAGCAGCTCTGTGCTTCTTCTTTACCCCCACCTTGGGAGCGTGGGGAGCAGGGAGCAGAGCCCTTGCCCTGGTGTGTGACAGATGGGTGAGGACTGGAGTTAATGCAGTTGTTGGGAGCAGCTCCCTGCGCTCCCCGGCCAGGTTCGCCCGGGCTCCTTTATTGTGGCACGTGTCAGCAGCAGCAGCCTGCGCCCATCTGCTGCCCCGAGCAGGGGCCAGCCCGCCGTACCTGGCCCTGCTGTACAGGTGTGGGGTGCTGGACCGGCACGGAGCGTTAATCAGCCCTTAATTATAGCAAGGTGGGTCCTTTGTTCTGCTCCGACTGAGAGTTTACCTCCCGCTTTATGAGCGGCTGCATCCATCTGCTCTGGTTCTCAATGTTTGCATTGACCCATATTGACTGAAAATGTATCAAAGGAAGTGATTAAAACGAGTTTAAACATTAACTCGAGTGGCATTTTAGCTTATTCAGGAAAGTGAAAGCATTATCTGCTACTGTGTTAGAAAGTAATGCTGTTTATTTAAATATATAACAGGCATTTCATAGGATGCTGGTGTCGAAAACACTGCGTGGAACGCCGAGCAGGGGCTGTGCAGGTGTTTAGCAGGGCTTCGAGAAAATAGTGGTGATGTTAAAGCGTCTCTTGGTGTAGAGAAAATTGGGTTGGCTTTAGCTTCTGCTGTGGAGATGGAGCACACGGACACGTTCTGGGCCTCTCGAGTTCAGGCTGTCTTTGACACGTCATGAACCCAGTAGGGATGGACGTGGGAAAGGGTTTTCCCTTGCAACTTTTCAGAATTTTATCGAGTGAAAGATTATTTTCTACTCGGTGTAGAAATAGCTTGACCTAACTCTTCAGCAAATACCGTGCTGCAGGTAAGGCTTACGTAGATTTTACGCCTGATTTTAAACCTGCTGAAAGCTCGCAGGGGAGAAATCTTAACTCAAATGTAGGAACTTTGCTCTGGGTTGGAGAGACTGTGAAGACTTGAAATGTGGAAGGATTAAAGATGAAACGCTTTTCTTGAACGTGCTCTGTACCACAGGGCGATGATGGGCAAAGCTGGGGCTGCAGCTCTGTTCCTTCAGGGCACAGGGAGCAGGCCTTGGGGGCAGCTCGTGTTCCCGTGGCATGGGATTCTGAGAGGTTTTGGGAACTGACTCCTCTGGACTGCTGCAGTGCTTCCTCCTAAATCCTTTAAATGTTTGCGTGCTTGACCCCAAAGAGTGGCTGTGCTTGGGCACAAAGAGACCTGGCTGCGTGGTGTGGGTTTTTAGAGGGAATGAGGGGGTGCAAATGTTACCAAAATACCAAATGAGCTTTTGTAACTCCACACCCCTGGGGTGGAAGGTGGTGAGCACGTGGAGGTCGGTTTGCATACAGAGCTCTGGGAATTTGCGCCTCCATCGCTGTGGGACTGGTGAGCCTCAGAGTTAAATCTTCTCGGACTCTCCCTCTTGCTTTCGGGCTTTCTGGCTCTTCTCACCGGTGCCCTCTCTTGCAGGACATCCTGAACACCGTCATAAAGCACTGCCCACCGTGGTTCTTCTTCCTGGGCCTGCCTGGCTTCACCATGCTCATCGGGGACTTCCTGGGGGCGGCGGCGCGCGTGCTGAGCGCGGACACGCTGGAGGTGAGCGGGGCTGGTTCCGCGCTCCCGGGGCTCGTGGCACCTGCTGCTTGAAATCCTGGGATGAGGCAGCGTGCCAGCACTGCAGAGGAGTTTCATCCAAAGGCTGAGGTGTGAGGAGAGTGTGTCCTGGCCGGTGCTGCCCCGTGAGCCGCACTGCTGAGAGCGGGGAGCTCCTTGGGGGGTGCAGCGTCTCTGGCTAAATGTCAGCACTGATAGAAATGTGACTCTAAATGATTAAATTATTGAAGGATAAGTAAAATAGCAAATCGATGGTGGGCTGCCAAAATAAAGGTGAAGGTCTGGCAGTCTTGGGAAAAAGAGGAAAGCTCTGTTGCGTGTCACACACCAGCCCAGGGGAGACCTTTCTGTCTGTTCTAGCTCGGGGCTTTTGCTGCTGCTCTTGACATTTGCGTGGCTGAGCAGGTGGCCCTGTGCAGGGCCAGAGCCCTCTCCAGTTTCAGCAGAGCTGCAGGGGTGAGCCCAGCCACGCTTCTTCCATCGGCCCTCAAAGAGCTTAAAGTGATCCAAAGCTTAAAGTGCCGATAAGAAGTGGATGCTTGGTTTTCCAAGGGAAAAAACCAAACCAGAGCACCCCCTTCCCTTTCTCCTGTATGCATAAAACCAGGCGTGCCTTACATTTTCAACATTACACAGTAGTTAACGTGTTAAAGCTGTTAACTTTAAGCCACTTTAACACGTGGCTTTTGGTGGTTTTATTGCAGTAGGGATCTCTCTGTGTTGTGGCACGTGTCAGGCACCGAGTGTGAGTGGAGTGTGCACCCACTCTGTGCCACAGGATCGCCTCATAGCAGTGCTGGATAGTGCTTCAGCTCCTCACTCTGCTGTTCCCCAAAGGGTCCTGTACCTGGTTGGCATCAAATGGCTGACTGTCAGACTGGGGAGTGAGGGAAAGCATTTACAGATGTAGAAGGTGCTCAGGAGTGGGGCCAGGGGCCGCTGCAGGAGCAGCTCAGCCTCACCCAGAGAACAGAGCAGCACAGCAGAAAAAGGCACGAGCAGGAGGGTGTGTGCTGGGTACTGCTTGAACCCGGCTCTTGCTGGAGTTGCAAAGGAAAAGCTGCTGGGATGTGTTCCCTGGGACCCCTGGGTGCTGCACTGGGAATGCAGCAGGCTGAGGATGGCAGTGCACGCTGGCCTAGAGCTGAAGGTATCTCTGTGTGTGAAGGGGTTTTAGTGACTCTTTCTGCTTGCTTGCCCCTCACCAGGCTCCCCGTTCCGAAGCTCACACCATCCTCGGTGCTCTTGTGTGCTTCCCAAATACCTACCGGGGAATCCCACGGTTGGGAGCCCTCTCGGAAGGCAGCGAGAGCGTCACAGGAGCTGCAGATGTGAAGGTAAAGCCACGTTTATTGCAAGTCCTTAGGTGCCTGACCTGGTTTTACTGTGTATCTACTTCATTCCTGCCCAAATGGTTGCCCTCACACCAGCCTCTGTTGCTTTTGATAAACCTGAGGCACCGCAGCGATCCACTGCTCAAAATGAGGGGTGGCTGGGGAGGACTCTCTGAGTTGGCCAGAGCAGGCAGAACCAGAGAGGGTGCAGGAATCCCTTCCCACGCTTGGCTCCTGCTCTTCATCAGGCCTCGGAGACTCACTGGAGGTGTCTTAAAACTGTCTTAATTGCTTTGGTTAGAACATAAACACTGCAGTTTGTTTGAAGTGGCCACCACTTGTTGTTCGTAGCTGCCCCTTGACACTGTGGATGAATTGATTTCATCTCCTGCCTGTACATGAGTTGTGAGTTGATTTGGTTTGTCCACAAGGGCCTGTATATCTGGGTTGTAATTGGTGTTTCTCCCCTGACAAAATACAACTGGCCTGGGGTAAAGATGCTTTAGCAACAGACTGAGAATTGAAGTGACTTCACCTGTAACGATGTCAAAATGAAACAGCTTTCAAGTAGATGTATGGAAAAGATGCTTATTCTAATTTATTTTGTTATTTCAGTATTGCCTCATAAATATTTTATTGAAGAATGCTACAGAGGAGCCGAGTGAAGCCGCAAGGTAAAATACCGAGTAAAGGAACTGGGAAAATTGTAGAATTGGTTAGGTTGGAAACGACCTTTACCATTAGCAAGTCCAACCATTTTTGGCTTGGAAAAGTCTTTTCTTGCTGCTTGTTTTCTGCTGCTGCCTCGTGGTTTGGTGCTGTGAAGTTGAGCCTTACCCTGCACCATGAAGGTGCTGTCGTGTCAGAGGGGAAAGAGATCTCATCTCTGTGCTTTTTTTTGCCTTTTTTTCTTTTTTTTCCGCTTAAATATTCCTCTAAAATTTCTGACGAGCTCCTTTTTCTTTTCCACAAAGGTGCATAGCCATCTGTGGCCTCGGAGTGTGGATATGTGAGGAGCTCACGCAGTGCACAAACCACCCCCACGTGAAGAAAGCCATCAACGTCATAGGTGTGACACTGAAGGTATTGCTGTGGCGGGCTCTGATCACTGCGCTTTGGGGAGAAAAAAAGGCATTTTCGCTTTGCAAGTGGTCACTGCTGGTCTGGGGCACAGGCTGCCGCTCTGGTATCCTGTGCAAGCGTGCAGGATGTTTGCAAAAACAGCCTGTCTGCCTGTAGACTGTTCCCCAGCAAACTCATGCAGAAGATCACACAGACAATGTCCAACCTGCTGGTTCCTGGCGCTGACAATGTGATTTCACAGCACTAACGCTGCTTGTTGTTGGCAAAGACGCAAAGGGACGAAATGGTGAAGAACTGAATGCGTTGTGTCGTACCTGGGTATTTTATGTGGCTTTTGATCACCTTTTTTCTTCCAGTTTTCCAACAAGCTGGTAGCTCAGGTGGCCTGTGATGTCCTTCAGCTGCTGGTGTCTTACTGGCAGAAGCTTCAGGAGTATGAATCCTCCTTGTGCCGGAAAATCACTGAAGTACGTCTGGTGCCTTGAAACGTTGGTGTGGAAAGCATGTGCAAAGCTGTGTTAACCCCTTCCTTGGGCTGCTGTGATTTGGTTAACTCCTCCTTTTTTGTATGGTTAAGGATGTACTTGCTACACTCCCTGGACCAGTGTGGTCCCTCGTTTGTAGTGAATTGCTTGCAAAGTGCTCAGTAAAACGCTCTCTTTCACTTGGGCGTTGACTGGCCGCAGGCAGTTGGATGCTCCTAGGGGAGCTGAACCCGTTCCATACCCTGTGCAGTGAAGGTCTGTCCCTGTAGAGGAGGAAGCTGGATGCCTTTCTGACACTTGGTTTGTTTGGCTGCAGATCCTCGTGGCCACCATTGCGTTTCTCCTGCCGAGCGCCGAATACTCGTCCGTGGAAGCGGATAAGAAGGTGTGTCGCTGAAAAGAGCTGTCTGCTTTCTTTGTGCTCTTTGAGGGGGCTTTTAAATGAGGTTGCTCTGAACCAGAGTTGAGTTGTGAACTTTCCAACTCGTGCCTTAAAGCCTGGGTGAATTTGTTAGAGTGTACCTAAAGGCCTTGTTCCGTGCTCTCGGTCAGTTCATAGTTTCACTGCTGCTGTGCTTGCTGGACTGGTGCATGGCGCTGCCCATGAAAATGCTGCTGGAGCCCGTGTCTGCTGGTGCTGCGGAGGATCAACATGCATCCAGAGCTCCTTTGCTGGATTATATTTACAGAGTGAGTATGGGGAAGGAACGTGGCTTACTCGGCCTGGCTGCTTAAAGATGCCCTTCACGCGCCCTGAAGGCACAGGAGCAGCTTTGTCAAGCTCTAGGAAGTCGTGGCATACAGGTGAGAAGCTACGAATGCAAAACGTTAGGAGGATAAGATCAGAGGTGCAGAACAGGCAGGGGATGGTGGAGATGATGGTAAAAGGCTTAAGACAGTGAGCCAGGGGAAATCGTCTTTGGGGAAATATTTGGATTATTTGAAGCAGGCTGCAGAAATACAAACCAAGCCCCGCAGCGAGCTGTTAAAGTACAGAATCCGTGCAGATGGAGACTGTTAATTTAGGAATGCTGTGTGTGGACACAGATGGGTTTAGTGGTGTGTCCCTGGGGGCCCTGCTCGCTGGGGGCTGGCCTGGCTGGCTCACTGCCTCGGTGCCCCCGCAGGTGCTGCACTGCTGCGTCAGCGGCTCCGGCACCTACACGCAGCAAAGCCACTACGTGCTGGGCCTGGCCGACCTCTCCTCCTGCGACTACGACCCGTTCCTGCCCCTGGGGAACGTCAGGAGCTCGGAGGCAGCCCAGTGCCCCTCCTCCACCGATTTGGGCAACCTGCTCACCGTGGCTGAAGGTAAGGGAGCGCCCGGAGCGCGGGCTGGGCCAGCGTGGGTGTGCAGCAGCTGGGAAATTGTGTCCCAGGTTCCGTGTCTGCCTTGAAGACGTGCTTCTCCTCCCTGCACGTAGCAGCTGTTCCTGCAGAATTGGGCAGAGCTCTCTCTGGGTGACTTCCAGTTGCCTCTGTGATAGCACGTTTGAGTTAGTTGCCAACGCTGCTCTTTAAAACGGATTTGTGTTCAGAAGATGGAAAGGGAAACACTGTAAACTAAAGACAAATGGTTTTAAACTGAGTATGAAGAAACCCTGGAAGTTAGGGGGTTTCTGGCTATAAGAGGAATGACATTCCCGCAGGAGAAGTGGAGGCACAGCGTAGCTCAGAGCGCAGCCACTCTATGGGATGTGATGTGTGTGCCTGTGCTGAGGGGAGCGTCTGAGCACCCAGACAGCCTCTCCCTGCCTCACGCAGCACTCTCCCTGCTGCCAGGGATGGGGGAGCATGCCCTGTCACCCGCCTACTCCGACGGCTGTGGGCATGTGGAGAAGTAAAATGAAACTGTGGGACAGGTAGGATTTCTTGGAAAGCTGTTGGAAGTAGTTCCTTGAGCAGGAAGGATCAAGAGGCCAGGTGAGGCGAGCTGCTGCGACGTGGCAGAAATCTGCAGGTGCTCCTTCTGTACGGCCTCCTGTTGCTCTTACCGATCCTTTGTGCTTTCATTGATCGTTTCAGAGAAGAGGAGGAGGAATTTGGAGCTGATCCCTCTCACGGCGCGGATGGTTATGACTCATCTGGTGAATCACCTGAGCCACTACCCGCTCAGCGGAGGCCCCGCCATCCTGCACAGCCTCCTGAGCGAGAACCACGACAACTCCTACGTGGAGTCCTCCGAGCTGTCCTCGGAGGTGTTCCGGAGCCCCAACCTGCAGCTGTTCGTGTTCAACGACAGCACCCTCATCTCTTACCTCCAAATCCCCGCCGAGAGGAAGGCGGGCGCGGGGCGGGCAGCGGCCCCCTCGGACGTGAGGGTGATCGTCAGGGATATCTCAGGGAAGTACTCGTGGGACGGCCGCGTGCTGTACGGGCCCCTGCAGGGCTGCCCGCCGCAGCGGTGCACGGCCAGCGCCTTCGCCGGCGACCCCGAGCAGCACCTCCTGTCCCAGGACGAGGCCGCGCGGGCGGAGGAAGGCGAGGACGCCCTGGACCAGCTGCTGGAGAGGATCGGGAGCAGCAGCCCCGAGTGCCTCGCGCAGCCGCAGCGCAAGCTGAACGAGCCGTCGCCGCCGCCCCGCGGCATGAGCCCCGAGCAGGAGCGCGCCATCACCGAGGCGCTGCTGCGGCAGAGCGCCCGCGAGAGCGACTTCGTCCTCAGGTGCCGCTCCGACCGCAGCATGCGCGTGGCCCGCCAGGAGCCGCCCCGGCCTGCTGAGCCCCAGGCCTCCTTCTACTTCTGTCGGCTGCTGCTGGACGACTTGGGCATGAACTCCTGGGATCGAAGGTGAGGAGAGAGCACCCAGGACGTGCTTGGGGTACTCCTGTCACTTTTTCCCCCCAAACGTGGACGCGCTTAGGAGAGAGTGAGGATTAGATCGCTGGGGGCTAGAGCGGAGTTTGGAGCTTCAGCGATTGTTTGAAATAGAGATGGACAGATTGAGCATAACAATGATTTTAAGAAATCGTACCACATTAATTCTCTTAGCTACTTGGATGACGTGTCTGCTCTGTGTTGCATTTGCCTTCAAACCTTTTTTTTCATTTATTTTTAGAAAAAGCTTTCATCTGCTTAAGAAAAACTCAAAATTGCTGCGAGAGCTGAAGAACCTGGATTCGCGCCAGTGGTAGGTGATGTGTAGTGAACACACCGTTGGTAAGGTTCCTGTTTCCCGGGGAAGAATGAGTCTCCAGAGCCAAAGCTTCGTTCCCATTGAATCCAAAGACTGGTGTGAAAATGGGACTGTTTGTTTCTCCGCAGGTCTGTAGCCTGAATGGAGAGGCCACCTGCGCTGGCACGTTCTCTGTGTACAGAGAATTCCAAACCAGCGGCAAATAATAAGATTTTTTTTCAAGTTTGCTTTAGCTGAGAGGGTGGAGGGAGTCAGATTGTTTGTGACCTGGGTTCAGCTGACACAAACCAGTATTTTCTACAGGATGATCCCTGTGTCAGGAGCAGTGCTTTGAGGGGTGATCTACCCAGCACTGCTCCCCAGCCAGGAAGTGGCAGAATGGAGTTCTGAACGTTCCATTTCATTTTTCGTTACTTGACGTAGAGCTGTTTGGAAAACATCTGCGGCATTGCAGAGTTCCGAGTTTCTTCTATCCCAACAATTTCCATATCAAACGCACTTTGCTTGTTTTCAGGGAAGCCAACTGTCCCTGTCAGCATTGTAAAACTCAGCCCCAGGGTCTGGAAGTCAGTAATGTTTCTTCTGCCTTGTATGTCATCACCCCGTAATTAAAATTCTGTAGGTCAAATTATGCTCCCATTAGCACCTGTGCCACCTCGCTGTCTGTGCAGTGCTGCACAGATCTGAGTCATTAACCCTGTAATTGGGATTTGGTCACCAGTTCTGGGGCTGATGCACAGGAGCACCAGGCTTGACGCTGCTCTCGGAGCTGGGGTGTCTCTGCAGTGAGGTTTTGGTGGCCAAAAAATGGAGGAGAATCTGAAAGCGGTGTGGTGCGTGTGCCTGAAAGAAATGGACATACGGAGCTAAACGTGGGCACCTGCTCGCATGTTTGGAGTGCAGGGGAATCTGAAAAGTAGTTTTGAGCTGAACCTCCTTGAGCTTTGATTTCTTCTCCATGCCGTGGCAGTCGTGAGACTCACAAGATCGCCGTGTTCTACATCGCCGAGGGGCAGGAGGACAAGTGCTCCATCCTGGCCAACGCACGGGGAAGCCAGGCCTATGAGGATTTTGTCGCTGGACTGGGCTGGGAGGTAACGGCTGTAAATGCAGACAAGCTGCCCTGTTGCTGGTGGCACTGCACAGTTTTTAATTCACAAAAACCAAAATTTCGCTGCGCACCGATGCTCGGCTGCTTCTAGCTCTTGCCGTGGTCGCAGCACGCACCCAGCACAGGAGTTCTTTTATGACGTGTGTGGGTTTAATTTGCTTTGCCAAAATGGTGTGTCGTAATCTAAACACCATGAACGATTTGGGTTTGGGAAATACGGAGTAGCTGCGTGTCGCGTTTAGGGATCCAAGTGCCACTGGGAGGTGCAGCATCCTCCTCAGGCTGGTGCTGCTGGGAAAGCAAACAAGCCTGTGGACTTGGGCTTGGCTTTAGAGACGTGTTTCTTCTGGTTAAACTTCTGGAATAGTTTCTTGTAAGGTTTTTCTTCCTGTACAAATCTTCGGTTTCTTCTGCAGCTGTTGTGCTTCTTTTTCTCGCTGCCTTTTGTGATGCTCCTGGCAGTGGGAGCTCTGAGCCCCACAGAGCCCTTAGCCAGCAGCGTGTGGCAGAATGCTGTTGTTTCCTCGCTGCTGCTTGCTGGAGGGAGGTGAAATTGCCGGACAGATAATGGCTCAGGACCTAGTTAAGAGAGATTTACTTTTAGGAAATGTCAAATACAGGCACAGGAAAGACAAATCTAATGGAAAGATCGCAGAGCTGTAGGGGAAGACTGCTTTTTCTCTGGGGTGGCTGCGGAAACCTAGGGTTGTTGATTTCGGTAATCTCGATACAGAAGTCAATACTGAGCACGCATCAGTCTTTTCACACTGCTGCTGTTTGTGTCTTTGGCTCCCTCAGGTCGACCTGTCCACGCACGGCGGCTTCATGGGCGGCCTGCAGCGCAACGGCAGCACGGGGCACACCGCGCCCTACTACGCCACCTCCACCGTGGAGATCATCTTCCACGTGTCCACCAGGATGCCCTCGGACTCGGACGACTCGCTGACCAAAAAGGTAAGGGCTTTGCAGCGTGTTTCGCAGCGCTGCAGTCCTCAAGCGCTTCAGTGGAAGTTTGAGGCGAGAGCAGCTTGTGCTCGCTGGCCCTGGCAGCCCGTCGCTGCCGTGCCACGTGGTGCTCTGCAGCTGGGTTAGCTGAATTAAATGGCACCTAAATTCTGGGTTCTGAAACGCAATTAACATTTCCATGGTAGCCTCAAATGCCACCATGAGTAATAATATTAGCAATAATTTCATTTGTACGCTGTCTGCCTGCCAAAGCTGCTGTAGGTTGGTAGAACAAAGCAACCAAGTGCAGCGTCATAAAACCTTCCAGACAACTCGCCCCACGTGGCGCAGCAGAGAGAGAGGGGGCTGACAGGCTCAGGAACCCAAGCAGCCAGCTGGGAGTTCAAGCCAGTAGCCACTTAGGCACAGCTCTGACAGGCAGCCTCTGCTTCAAAGACAGCCAGAAGCTAGCCCGAAATTCTGTTGGTGTCGGTGCTTAATCATTGGTCTTTCCTAAAAAAAAGCAGTTTGAGGTTATGCTGTTTGCCAGCTACTGCTTAGAGTCAAAGAAGATTCTTGGGGCACACCAAATCTCTGCCTTCTTGCTTGAGACTGGCATCTTGTCCTGCAGAGGTTGCTAGCATGCATCAGTAACGCTGCTGCAGCCGTGCAGTGCGCCGTGGGATGCTGCTCTGCTCGGAGGCTGGTCTGTGCCTCTGTCCCCGGGTGCCTGCATGTGGTGTCCAGTTGGCTTCTGAGCAGCCTCTGCTTTTCCTTGAAATACAAGTTCAAGGAATTTCTGGTTGCTGGTTCTGAAAAATTGCCCAGTGTCAGATCTTCTCTTTTTTATTGTGACATCTGTCATTTGAGAAAGGGGAAAAAAGTCAGCTAAATGACGCGTTTCTTTCTGTGTGTAACTCGCTACCTTCGTGGATACGTGGCTCTGGAAAAATGGACTCTGAGCGCTTCAGGATGGAGCAGTGGTGTGTAGGACAGGGCTGTAGAGTCTCTGGGACCACACCAGGGTAGGACTGTCTGTGTTTTTATTGTTCCTGACCTGTATTTGTGCAGCTGCTAGACCACAGCTCCGGTGATGAACGATTTACAGTATCCCTAGGCAACATATTCCATATTCCTGTGCTCCACTTCTTGTACCGTGAAAAAAATCTCTTGTAGTGTCTCCTCTGCTTCAGTTTAAGCCCTTTGATTCTTACCCTGTTTCACATGGATAGGAAGGGCAGATTATTTTGCAGCAGACTTATGCATGTCTGAGAACTGCTGCCATGTCTCTCCCAGACGTATTTTTCCTACACAAACTGTGGCCATTTATTTCGTCTGATCTTCCCTTGTGAGTGCTGGCTCCTGGAAGCGTGGCAAAGACACTGGCATGTGGTCTGGCTGTTGGGCAGTGCATCACCTGGGAGAGGAGGGCACAGTGTGGCAGAGCTACCGCACAGGGAAAACGGGGTTTAACTGCAAACAGCCCACTTACTCTCCTGATTCTGGTTCTTGTTCGGGGCTGTCACAGACACTGGGAGTTACTCTGTTTGTCTTCCCTGCTTTTACTCTAAGAGGATTTGAGAAACAGAAACCAAAAGCGTTTAGTAGCTGTCGGTCTCCACGTTTTGTAGTGCCGGGAAACCAGGCCAGCTCCAGCACATGCTGTCTGTAGAAAACAACTGCAAAGGGTTTGCTCTGGGACCTGTTAAAGAAACCTGAGATCTGCTGTAGGAATGGAAGCCTGCAGGGATCAAACTGGGAGTTCCAGTGAAGGAACAAAGCTCAGGGACCTGAGGAGCTGCAGGCAGTGGCTCAGAGCAGATGAGTTCCAGAGGGCTTGTCAGTGTGTGCTTGTCCATGGTTCCACACACAACAGTTCCTTCCAGTTTGTCACAGCTCTGCTGTGAGCAAGCGTGCAGTTCCGTGCAGATCAGCATGGGTTGTCAACAGATGTTTCAGAACTGCAGCTGTGAGTGGAGAAAAGGTGCATTTCGGAAGCACTGCGCTTCCAGGAGGGTGGAGGACACCTCTCTGGGCTTAGGTCCTTACCTCAGATTGTTGGGGCAGAATGTCCAGGTTAAGAAGATTATTTTGTGTTTATTCCTTCTTGCCATTACTGCTTTTGTTCCATGGGAGTGTGGGAGAGAAAGATGGATGCCCATGGCATTCATTCCGTTCCTGCCCCCCGTACCTGGTGGTACAGGACAGTGGTGCTGGGAGGAGAGAACTGTATCAGGATGCCATGGGGGCCACAACTTCTGTTTCCCTGCCCTCCCTCTGGGATCTGAGATCCCCCTGATCTCTGAAATCTTTGTGGTTGCTGGGGTTTCTTCTCTGCTTATTTTGCCTCAGCCCAAGAGAGGCTTCATCCCTGTCAGCACGCCCCGAGCTGAACAGAAGGGCTGAGCACCTGCTGGCCTGGGCAGCCGTAGCCTGGCCATAAATTCTGGGGGCTGGGGAATTCAGCAGATGCGGTAATTTTACTTAAATATGTTATCGTGGTTCTTTATTTTAACCGAACGCAGGGATAAATTAAGTTCTGGTATGAATTCCCAAGAAC
Source organism: Oreocharis arfaki (assembly GCA_013398015.1). Classification (NCBI taxonomy): domain Eukaryota; kingdom Metazoa; phylum Chordata; class Aves; order Passeriformes; family Paramythiidae; genus Oreocharis; species Oreocharis arfaki. The sequence goes on along the minus strand of VZRR01007172.1, from coordinate 53,678 downwards.
GAGTGCGTTTCCACTGGGGATGAACTCGGCCCCTTGTTTTTGTGCAGTACAGCTGTCATTTGCAGTCTGCATTTTTTTTTTTTATTATTTGAGGTATATGCTGACATTATATTGTTAATTCGGGAGGGAAGAAAGGGAAAAAAAATAAAGAAAAAAAAAGAAAGAAAAACGCCTCTCCAAATAAGTCTTGGCCCTGACAGAAATCTTTTCTAGTGGAGTAAACAAAATGCCGCTGATCTCTTTTGCTGCTGCAGGGTTCGGCGTCACTGGTTCTGAACTTTATCTGTGTGTCTTGTGGCAAGAGTGAAAATCAATCCCAGGAATGGCATCCTACTGTCCCTGTCTTGCTCTGCTCAAACTGTGCTTAGCGGTTTAAAGATGTGCTGCCGAATTTCTCTGTGATTTATTCCATCTTCTCCATTGTCAGAGCAGAACTTTTCCAATTCAGAAATCTGGTTGCAACCCCATACTGAACTCTTGCTCCTTTGCTGCAGAGATTTGTTAGCTGGGGCTAGATTAGATTTTTAGCAGCTAATCTGACTGCTGTAGGGGCTTGCAGAGTGGGGACAGAGCTGTGCTATTGGATTTGTCCAATTCATTTGACTCCAGGACTATAATTGCACTTATGTCTTACAAGGCTTTTATGGCCTCGGGCTGGCGAGCAGCAGAAAAACAAATTGGCAGTGATACAGTGAGAGTGAAAGGGAATGAAAGGCACACATTATCAGTCTCCAGGCAGCCCTGCTCTGGCAGGAAGTTTCTTGGTTAATTTACAAATAAAACTTAGATTTTTAGGATGGGCGCGCAGTCAGCCAGACAATGGGGATGTCAGGCCCCGCTGTTACTTAGCAAAAGTAGCAGCCGTGCCTCCCCAAAAGCAGGAATTCTTCGGTCAAACAGACGACTCCTCTCTGGAGCCAGCTGGCTGCGTAATGCAATTAGCAGGGAAAGGAGGTCACGCCGGAGGTGTGCACCGTGACCGGTGTCAGCGCTGCCCGCCGGCCACGGGCACCCAGGGGCTGGGGCAGGGACAGTGGGGCTGGGACAGTGGGGCTGGGACAGTGGGGCAGGGACAGCGGGGCAGGGACAGCGGGGCTGGGACAGTGGGGCAGGGACAGCAGGGCTGGGGCTGGGGCCGTGTCCAGCACCCTGGTAGCCAGACCACGCCAAAAATTCCTGCGTGCCCCAGGAGGACTCGCTGCCATTGCAGAGCCATTGCAGAGCTGCCTTCCCTCAGCGTTTGCAGAGCTATCGTTCCAGACTCTTGCTGGGCTTTGCTTTTAGTACCAATCTGATTTCGTGGCTGCTCTGGGATTTTTTTAATGTAGTGTTTTTCTTTATTCCCCCTCTCCACCCCTAAACTGGGTGGAGAGCACGGCCTGGAGCTCTGGCTGTGCACACGTCGGCCGCGAGGCTTTGGACATTTCAGCACAACTTGCTGAAGTCCTTCAGGGCTCCGAGTCTGCCCCACAGCTGCTGTTTTGAATAAACAACACAGGAAAATAGCAGCTGGCTTATTGTCACTGATGAGATTGTTATAACGGCTTTTTATCAATGAACTTATCTCTCAATAACAAATATTTTTGATTAACGCCAATTTTTTCTTTGTAATGTTATACCTTGTAACTGTGGTGCTTAAGGATGTGTGGCTTCAAAACAAGGGCAGTAATTCAAGCTCTAAAACGAGTCACTGGCACGCGCTGGGGATCGTGGCAGAGTTAGGGATTCATGAGCACAGCAAGTGTTGGTTCAGCTAAGTTCCCTTCCTCGCTGAATTTTGTTCTCAGGGGTGCAATGTCAGCACAAAGTGTTTGATTATTATCAGAACAGTTCCTTGGGATTTTAGGAAGGGTCCCTCAAGCAGTATTTGGACATGTTTATAGCAGTATGTGCTGTTTCTCACCCCAAAAGCCCTAGGAGGCATGGCAGTACAGAGCCTTTTCTTCGGCAGAGCTGGGCTGGGTTTGTGAGTTGCTCTCTGCGACTGGGCAACGGCACCTCCTCATGGAATCCCGTGTCCACGTTTATTTGTTGGGCTTCCTGCAGCACAGGTTGCTGGGTGCCACCGTTGTGGGCTCTCTGTGCTGGGAAGCCAGTGCCAGAGCTGGCTGGGGCTCAGCCTGGCAGACGTGGGCACTCACAAATCCCTGGCGGGGCTTCCCTGAGCTCAGCTGGGCTGAGCTGGGCCCGTCCTGGAGCGGGACAGCCTGGCCAGGCACCCTCAGCATCTGGGGCCTGCCGTGCACAAAGGCTGCTCACCAGATGGATTTTAGGGGTTTGTAAGACCAAACTCGACATGTTGCTTCTAAGCGCTTTGGAGGTGACCTGGCTGCACCTGGTCGTGGAGAGTGAGATCAGGATTTTGTCCTGTGTGTAAATTCCTGCTTCCTTTGGTACGTGTCAGCCCGTGGCATTGCCAACGTGTGTTTTCTTGCGTGTGTTCCTTTGTTCTTACTGAGATTCTGCACAGATATAAAGGTGACCACAAGGACAGCAACTTCTACTTGTTTTGTACAAGTAAGAAGCTCTAGTAATAGTATTGTTAATGTTCCTGTGGTTTTTGGAGACAGAAATGGTTCATGTTTTCTTCAAACAGAGCTAAAATTACCTTTTATTCACGGCTGTAAATAAAACCCGATTGTTCTCTTCTGTCTCCTTTAAAATAAACTGAGAATCTCAGTCCTTCTGTGATCTGAACTTTACCTCGTTCTGCTGGGATATGAACTGTAAGCCAAGTTCCCAGCTGTAACTTCTTTTGGTTTTTCACAACGTGTTGGTTTTGCCTCGTTTCTCTCGTGACTGAGGGGTCCAGTTTGCCACCACCAGTACGTAGGAGTGAAAGGTTTTGCTTCTAAAGGCGCTGCCTGGTTCTGAATAGGGAAGTTCCATCGGCGCAGTGTGGGCTGATCCAAAGCATGTTGGGGTTAGTTGTTATTTACCAGTGAAAATCACCACCTTCTTTTCCCCTTTTTCTCTCCCCCCACACGGAGTGAAGTAGCAGAGCTTCGTTTTGGCTTCTTTGTTCGGTCTATTGTGCACATTGTTCCAGGGGTAGCACCAAATTGGAGGGTGGGGGGTGTCTTTTAAGCTTTAAGTGGGACTTAAATTCTCTTTATGCTTGGAGCTGGCATTCTGCGTGTGGATTACATTTTAACTTTAAAGCTTACAGTTGAAACCATTGTGCGAGGCTTGTACGTGATTGCCAAATAGTTTTTGCCATCTGTTAGATCACCTCCAGCTCCTCCAGCAGCAGAGCAAACACACACACACACACAGAGAGGCTCTCGCATGCTTTCTGTGGATGTCACGGCTACATTTTATCCGTATTTCGTGCAACTCTGCTCCAAATGAAAAGGTGCAACTCCCACAGTATTTCCCATTCTTCTCCGCTTCCCGCTGCCCAGATATTCTGCTGACGTTTCAGGCAGGAGGCCCCTCCAGACACAGTCAGCGAGGAGATGTTTGTGGATAATAAATTCAGTTACAGTGGTTCATGACAGGCAGTTTCTTGACATTCTGAGTCAAGGCATTTCATATTTCTGTGACAGCTGCCTTACTGTAGCCGGAGTACGATGCTCTGTCGGTTGATGCTTTGTTCTAGTAATTCGGTTTTCCATCTTAAATCACTGTAGGTAATGTACATTTACATATCATGCTAATGGCTAGTTTGATAATGACTTAATTAAGCCATCAGACAACAATGAGTTCTAAACGAAGCAAATTATTGAGCTGATGCTTTCATGAGCAACTGGAGAAAAACAATATTTTAACTTTTTCCGTAATGAAATATTCCTGCTGCCGAGCATTGTAATTCAATTTGTGAGCCGTGACCCCTCCTGAAGCGTGGTTATCACTCGGATTAATAAAGAGCCAATTTGCTGTTGCAGCTCCGTCACTTGGGAAATGATGAGGTTCACATCGTGTGGTCCGAGCACACCCGCAACTACCGCAGGGGCATCATCCCCACCGACTTCGGGGACGTCCTCATCGTCATCTACCCCATGAAGAACCACATGTTCTTCATAGAGATCATGAAGAAACCCGAGGTACGTTCTGGGCGCTGTGCTGGCTCTCCTGGGTCGTGCCAGTCGGCGGCAGTGCTGTTGCTTGAGGGAGGCTCCGTGGTTCTGGGGGTTGTTTTTTTCCCCAGCAGGTACAAAATCGGCCGTCTCGGGTGAAAGATAAGCTGTGCAGGGAGCTTACTTTGAAACTGGAGTTACTGATGGTGATGGGAAGGGACCGCTCGGTCATTTTGGAGCCATACTTAGCGCCGAGAGAAACGACTCAGACTCCTCAACCCGCAGGAGTTACTGGGCAGAGAAGGGTGTTCAAAACCATTGTGAATTTCTTCTGAGGCAGCGAAAGCAAAGCGCTCGCGAGCTGAGTTCCTCGTGCGCCTGCACCCACGGTGCCAGGCAGGCCCTCACGCGTCCGTGGGACTGTCACTGCCACCCACTGGGTGGGGTGGTGTGGGCATTGGGCATCCTGTCATCAAACAAAGCGTGGGAGGCTCACAGTTGAGGCAGATTTGGGAAAAAAAGTGCATTTTTTTGCGAAGCGTCGGTGGAGCAAATACGTGCATCTGTGCGTGTGTGCGTGAAGAAGCCGCTTCAGTAAATGCTCATCTGGTGCATTATGGATGCAAAAATATGCATAAAATACACTTTGTGAGGGCAATCAGTGAGATAAAAACCTTTTGCCTTATACCAGGGACGATATTTGTCCGAAGGAGTGACCAGCTGTGGTGAATGCCTCCATCACGTCCCATGCAACCAGCTGCAGACAGTATTTTTTGGGTTGTGAATGACGGAGCTGTTAGATATTGACAACCAGTGGTTTGTCAGTCGACGCTTCACACTTGAAAATTTTCTAACAGTGGCTTGCTGGGGTCTTTTTACACTCGGTGTGGAGCTCTGCAGTTCACTTCTTGAGCATTTTAGCTTTTCATGTTCCATCAGGGAAATGAGAATGTAGCGTTAGGAGTGCGCTCGAGAGTTCTCTGGAGCGGCGGAGAAAAGCTGTGTCATCTTACATGTTAGTCAAAACCACCCGACGGGCAGCCAGAATAAGAGCTAACTGGAAATTTAGTGTTATCCCTACATTTAAAGTACAAACCATTACAATGTAATAAAATTAATCCAGACATTTCCAGGGCAAGTGTGGCTGACCTTTTGTTCACCAGCTACTGACCCCAGGGTGAATGAAAGAGGCTTGCAGAGAGAAATGTCTGTTGTTTGGCTTCAGTCCCTGGTATTTAAATTGCATTCCCTAATCGAATGAAAAGGCTGTCCTCTCTATCAGGTTACAGAATCCATGGCAACATTTGGCCTTTTATATCCATAATGTTAGCCTTTTTGTTCGCAGCCAAGTAGAGACACCTGGAGCAATGTTAACATTAACCGCTTTAGCATTAATAGCTTCATTATAGAAGAATTTCTGATCAGATAGCTGTTACTTTTGTTATGTTGCTTCAGCTTGTATTGTTTTCATTTTTGATCTCCCTGCTTGGCAACCGGGCAATGATTTGCAAATTTTTTTTGTCTTGATTAATTAAGCAATATAATTATCAGGAACCGTGCTGCAGTCTTTGCCCGACAAAGCTTCGGAGGGAAGACAATAGTAAGTCTGTTAGTGTGAATGCATTCCACGCGTCACAGATGCACGAGGATATTGGGAACAATGAGAGGAAAAGCTGCCTGCGAGAGGGGACAAAGCATGCCAGGCAGGCTCCGCACTGCACATACCGCCAGGGACATGCTGCGGGTTCCCTGGGACACAGATGCCTCGTTAGATTGCAGCTCGTCATCAGAGATTAATTCTCAGCCATTTGGTACAATAATTTACCCATTCCCCACTCTTTTAACTAGTGCTGCTCGCTGTAGAGGGGAAGCCTTTGTGCTCGGGAGGTTTATTTAACCTTGCCTACTTCTACTGCGGGCAACAGAAATAATGATTTTTCTGTTGGAAATTGGAACCAAGCAGGTGTTTGCAGTGGGCTGAATATTAATTTTTGCTCCGTGGATAACTTGCGGTGACGTTTGGAGTGCTCACAGAAGGGGATCTTTCCCTTTGCTTTTTTTTTTTTAACCGATTCCTGTCTCAGCAGACTGTTTGTTGGCTGTCGAGCCCATCGAAGCCCCGTTTTCCTGGGCTGGGTGCGCGGTGCCGGGTTCGGAGCGGAGGCGAGCGGGGAGCGCGCCCCGCGCGTCCCCCGGCCCTCGTTAGGGCAGAGCCCCCGTGCAGATGGAAGCTGACGAGATGCAGCTCCACTGCCTTTAATGACCCTCGGCGAGGCCGCTGGATGTGCTGGGGAATGAATAATTCCGAGCTTTGTGCGCGCGTGCGGTCCGGCTGCGCGGCGCTCGCGTCGCCGCGGCTCCGGAGCCCTCGGCCCCGCTGCTGCTGCTCTCCCCGGGCAGGGTGCACACCCCTTCTCCGTGGGGTACAGAATCTGGGGAATTCTGTAGCGCAGCGGTGAGGAAGCCTGCCCCACTCCCCAGCTCCAGGTGGGTTTGACGCCAAGTGACTGCAAGTCCTGTAAGCAAAAGCTACTTGTCCAAAAAGCCCGGCAGGGAATTTCCCTGCCCCAGTAGCATCTGCTGATCTGATCTTTACTACGTATCTGGTGTTTGCGTGGTGCTATCATTTTCATGCTAGTATGTACTTAACCTCCTTATTTGGACTTCTGCACTCTCTTCTCCCGCTGTCAGTGCTTCTCCACAGGGCACGGGATAACAGTTTCTCTTAACAACGTTACTGCCTAAAGAGGAGAAACTCGATGCTCCGTGACGTTATCACGTTGGTGGCACAAGCTCTCCTCTGTCCCCTTCCCTTCCAACTGCCTGGGTAGTAATGCCAGCAGTAAATAAAAACAACTAAAAAGGAGGCAAAACTGCTATGGAAACATTTTGCGCTTTTCTGGTTTTTTTGGGGGGTGGGTGATTATTTTAAGTAAAGGAATGACAGAATAAGTGTGTGCGGAGACAGCTGTCATTTGCAGATGTTACATTAAACCCAAATTTCTTCTGTAATTCATTGCCACTTCTAATTAGAGGAATTCCCTAGATGCAGGGGATTTATATTATTCCCTTTGTCCATTTATTGAATGACTGTCACAGTCACCCACAAGCAGTTGGAGAAGAATAATAGAGGGTATTTATTTATGTGATAAGCCTCTGTACAGATGGAAAAAATCCATAGCTTAAACATTGATAATTGCTGCTGGCTTCTGTCTAGGGCTTTAGTTGGGGGGGCTGGTTTTTTCATTTTGACTCTGAGCGAGGGGAAATGAGTTTGCGTACTTGTAAGTACTGAAAGTTACGTTTTTAAACATCAGAACGTCCTGGGTTTGACAGGCTCGGGTCCGTTTTGTGCCTGCAGTTCTGGACGCGGTTTACTCTCAGAAAGCGTCTCTTGTGCGTAGCGTGGCCTTTATCTGCAGAGCCTTGGGTCACCAGAGGACATCACACGGGGTTTGCTCTGGAGGTGGCCCTGAAGCAGCAGCCTTTGGGCACCCTGACCTGCTGGGCTGGGCCCGTTTGTGCCCGTCCTGACCCCGTGTTCTGCCCCTGAGAGAGCCCCCGCTCTGCGATCCTCCTCTGCCTTCCACACACCTCCTGATTTTGGGCCAGCTCCAGTCTTATTCCCTTCTGTGAAGTCCATGCAAGGAGTTTATAGAGGATTATCTGAAGTAAATACGTCTTTGCAAAGCCTCCTGCCAATGCTGGAGTCAGCCAGTGAATCAGGGTCTCCTGTTGGGATCCCAGATGGAAAACAGCTCTTAATATCCACTGCCAAAGGCATATTGATTGCAAATTCGTAGATGGACTCTGTTCCTGCGTGTACCAAGCTCGTGCTTACCCAGCAGAACGTCCTGAGACGTGTGTGTGTGTGTGTCTGTGTAGTGTGCTGAGGGCGGTCGTGGGGGACTGAAATGCTCACCAGCCTGGGGTGGGGGGAATGTCAGGCTGCAAGTGTCAGTGTGGGCAGCAGCGTGGTCACGCTGGTTTCTGGCAGATGCTGTGCCAGTCCCCTGCAGTGGTTCTGAAGCCTGCTTTTCTGTCTTGGGGCGCCCAGGTGCCGTTCTTCGGTCCCCTCTTCGACGGCGCCATCGTGACTGCGAAGCTGCTGCCGAGCCTCATCTGTGCCACGTGCATCAACGCCAGCAGAGCTGTCAAGTCCCTCATCCCACTCTACCAGAGCTTGTATCCTTTCTCCATGGGGCAAGGCTCCCCTTGGCAGGGCTCTCACTTGGAGCATCGTCCTGCGGACAGGTAGGCTGGGATGAAAATCCTTCCTGTTTGATTTCATTGGCAAAGGTCAGAGCTCGCTCCGCGTCCAGCTCCATGCTTTCAGTGGATCACACCCAGCTGCCAGCCAGTGCTTTAGAAATGAAGTGGTGACATCGCAGGAGTCTCTCACCAGCAGCCTCCGTCTCGCTGCTGGTGGGCCTGGGCTTAGCACCGGTGCTTTGGGCTGTGAGCGATGGCAGCTCCCAGTTTTCCTTCACAGCGACAGAAGTTGTGGGCTGTGTACGGCAGGCTGATAGCCAGAGCTCAGCCATGCTCTCATGCTATCCAATTAACTTTAGTTGGACTCATTACATTAATGAGACAGATGGGATTTGTCCTCAGACGTGGCTGTTTCAGGTCCCAAATTCCGGTTTCGTTCCAGCCACGCCTGCGTTTGGGCATTTTCAGAACCTGTTTTCCACCGGTGGCTGGAAGGTGGCTGGAGGATGTGCTTGTCTGGGGCGGGAGCTGTGGCATGCGCTGTGCCGCGTGGGTGCTGCGCAGAGCCACAGCGTTAGCACTGGTCTGCGCCCGTTCCGGGGCCTCCTCACGGTGCCTTCAGACGTTTCATAGCTTGTTTTGCTAATCGCATCACTTACCTCGGCACGAGCACGCGCTGCACTTTGCTTTCTCTGGGGAGCTTCTGATTTGAGTGTTTTTCTAACCACGTGCCTTTGAGAAAGAGTTTGTGAAACGTTTTGATCTTTGGAAGAACACTGAGGAATTAAGTTTGAGATGCACATCTTTAAAACACGGGATATCCTCAAAGTTGGGGTTTTTAAAGGCTGAGTTTTATCCAGTATGCTTCGAAAAAGGAATGAGAAATCAACAGTAGCATTGTAGTTAAATAGATTTGTGCTAATAACTAATTGTTTGCTCGTTGTAAAGCAAAGGCAGTCGGTGGTGGTGGTTGTGCAAACTGCGGCAGTGCCTGACAGGTGAGTCAAGACTCGTTGTGCCTTCTTCTGGTTCTTGAGAGAAATCCAACAGATTCCTGAAACTGTGCTGTGCAGAATTTAGCTTACTCTGTCTGTTCCTCAGTGTTTAATACTGAAGTAACGGTGTAGCAACGTGGGCATAAGTAGCAGCACTTACAAGCAGCTATCCCAGCCGGAGTCCTCCCGTTTCCTGGCGTTGAGCCTTTTGCGAGCGAGCAGCACTCACCAGCTGGCCGTGCTCCTGCTTCCCAGGGGGGTCTCCCTGGGGGTCCCTGGGGTGCCAGAGCAGCACTGAGCCCTCAGCACAGGGCACTGCTCCGCACGGGTCCGAGGCACCATCCGTCCCCGCGTTCTTCTCCGCCTTGTCTCGCGCCTGCTCGTGCACCAGTGCTGCCCGCAGGGAATCAGCGGCCGCTCGTCGGCCTGATGAGTGAAAGTGGATGGAGAAACTCCTGAAGTGGGACAAAGGGAGATAGATCCCTTCGGGGTGGTCCTGGAGCAGGAGAGGAAGCTGTCCCTAACTCATTCTGTAGATGTTGAAGGCTCTGAGGTAACGCTGAGGCCAGCAGTTGGAACGTGAGCGTGTGGATGTGTGACGGCGATGTTTGGCCCTGTCCAGTGCAGTTCCCAAAGGGTGAGTGGCTCAGGTCCCGTGTTTGCTGTGCCAGCTGCTGCAAGGAGGACAGGAGGGAAGCAGACCCAGCAGTGCAAACAAGAAATGAAAGTGCCTTTATCAGACCGGAGATGGAAATTACTCAAAAAATGTCAGCGGGAGGGAGAAATGGAAAGCCATGATCCTGGCAAAGCAGGGGACGGTGTTTGGCGCACACGAATCCTAACTGCAGTTGGGATGAGGGCTGCAGGCCGGAGCGAGGCAGAGCTGGGGAGGATCTGCGGCTTCTCTTTGGCACGTGGGTCACGTTAAAAGGGAACATCCCTGCCGAGGGTCAGTAGCTAAAGCCGTTTTGACTCTGGCGTGGTTAGAAACGGGTCAAACGCTTTGCCTGCCGTCAGTGGCTCAGTGGTGGCGAGGTGCTCGTGCTGGGGCGGTGGCTGGGTGTGAGGGACCTGCAGCACTGTGCTGCAGGTGGAGCAGAGCCCTGAGCCTTGTTCCTGCCCTGCGTGGTGCGGAGGGCCGGGGTCGCGTGCTGGGGAGCCGGGGCAGCGCCTTGCCAGCAGTGACAGCTGAAGTCACTTGTTGGAAAGTCTGTAAACTCCGGCTACAGCTGCACTTGTCAGGGGGCTGTAAGGGAAGTGTAATCAGCCACAGAGATTAATTTGCATCTCAATTAGGAAGGAGTCAGGAGGAAGCTGTAGGGTCTGTTGCTGGAAGGTTGTGGAAGAAATCTCATCAGGCACAAAAGGCTCCCGACTTGGTGCTCCAGCGAGCGGAGGACAATATCCGAGTCCGGTTTCCATGGGGACCAGGACCGCAGAGCCGCGGGAGCATCTCGCTGCCCGCAGCCGCTTGCTCTCGATGACACAAATTCCACTGTCGTGCCCAAGTACAGTTTTCTGTTGGAAATCTCTTCGAAAATGAAGAGAGTAACCACGGCAGACCACATCAGACTTTTGTAAATCTCTTTTTTAATGTTTATGTGACGCTTTCTGTTTTAAGGAATGCACTGGGGCACGAGATTCCTTAAAAACCAATTAACTACATTTAAACTTCAGTTTAGAGCTGTTCTGGCCACAGGTTCTTTGTGTCCATGGAAGGGCACGCGATGGCACTGCGCAGGAGCCAGCCCAGGGTGGTGCAAGCACAGCTCAGTTGTCTTTGGAGCAGTGCTGTCTCTGCCGCAGCGCTTCCGTGGGCGGGGATGATTGTGCATCAGCTTATGTTCCAAATTCCCATTTTATTCCTCCGTGCTGCCGTGGAGCACTGAGGCTGAGCGGCTGCAGCCCCTGCTAATTGGGACTCTTGCCATCCTCGAGTAACTGCTGAGCATGAGGCAGTGTGCTCCAGCAGCCTCTCCAGGCTGCTTTTTCAGGCAGTAACTGGCTTTAAATATGACCGGGACCTACAGAAATAATAAGTAGTAAGGTGACTTTAAATTTTACAGGAACACGAAATAATATTTAAGCTTACTAGCAGTGTTGTATTGAAAGGAATGTATTTAAGCAGGTTTTTGAGTGCATCCGAGCCCCCTTTGTATTTGCTGGGGAAAGGAAGGAACAACCTCTCTTGCAAACAAATAATTACATGTCATAACTAAGCAAGGGTCTGTTCTGGTTCCAGCAGTGCTGACTATCTCAAAAACTGGTAGGAGTGGGGCTGTAAAACTGCGTGTCTGAGCGCTCTTCCAGCTCGTGCAAAACGAGCAGTGTGCTGGGAAGGATTTTTGAACACTTGTGTGATCTGGAGTGCCATGGCACTAAGCTGCAGCACAGCTCCTCTCTGCGAGCTGCTCTTGTCTGTGAAGATAAATACTGGGGGAGCCAGGCTTTGGACTGAAGTATTACAGGTCTGATTGGCAGCTGCTGTCTAAGCTGACAGTTTCTAAGCTCAGGTGCTAGTCACCCTTCAGACATGAAAATGTTGCTACTTTGGCAGGTGTCAGGCACTTTGGTTGGCCCGTAGTTCAATCCTGGTCTCCAAAAAGCCTTTGGGATCTGGGGATAGTGATGTCTGAGCAAAAAGCTCCTCTTAGAATGCCCAGGGAAATGCAGTTCTCACTGCCCAGGTTATCTTCCCTAATGGAGCCTTTTCTTTTCTCCTGGGATTGAATTGGTTTAATCTAACAATTATTTCACTGTTATTTCTAGTATCTTACCACTTTGGGGTTTTTTTCCTCCGCCGTTGCAAATAACTCTCATAATCTCATTCCCTCCTGACTGGGATGCTAACTGAATTTAGAGAAAAGTAGGAAAGACCCCCTACCATGCCTGAAACGTTACCTCAGCTTTGAGCAGCTCTTTGTGAGCTGCCTGGGAGAGGGTGGAGCACGTCCCCTGTGCCAGCACCCGTGAGCTTCTTCCCTGCGTTCTTTAGTGATTTCTGGCAGTCTTTAAATTATTTTCCTAGCAATTCCAGCTACTACAGGTATCTTCCTGTGAATGAGTAAATAGGGAGCCGGTTCCTGTTGGGGTTCATTAACACACCGATTATGAAATTGTCTGTGTACAGAAGCTGGCTTTTAGCATAAGTTGGTTTGTTCGTGGGGACAGCACAGGGGGTTGATCTCGTTGTTGGCTCCTGCGCTCCGCTTTGCTGCGGCATGGGGCGCTGGAGGTGTCTGTGCGCTGGGACGAGCACAAACGAGCACAGAGGTGGGCATCATCAGAACTCTTGATGAGCACTGGATGCCATCGTTTCCCAGCTCGCAGTTTGCACTCCTCCTTGTGGGACGGAGCAAAGCACAGCCCTTACGCTGGACAGGTAATTTGGGGCATGAGTAAGCGTTGCTGTTTTCTCCGCTGATGGCAGCGGTGTGCCTGCTGACCCGTGCCGGCCGGCAGCTCTGCGGGGTAAAGCCAAAACTCCATCTAAACATGTACCACAAAAAGATACCCATAACCCTAATTCATTACATCTCAGCCAGATACTGACACACTAATATATCCTAGATGTGTTAATATCTGGAACCAAGAAGATTAAGCAAAGAACATCAGCTCCAAATTCTGAATTAAATCCCTTTCTTGGCTTAAGCCAATTTCTGATTAACCTAATAGAGAGCCCCTGATCTGCTTACCTGCTTTATCTGGGAAAGAAAGAAAGGTATTTACTGTGCTGGACTTAATTGTGTGAACGGCTGTCAGATGTTCTGGAGGCTCGTGTGGTGTCGGACACGTTTCGTGTCCCTTTCAGTGTGTGTTTTGTGGCGCTGGGGTTCGGAACTCTGCTGTGGGTACGAGGCAGTGTTTGATCACACCGGGGAAATGAGACGGAAAGCCTGTTACTCCTTTCAGAGAGGGTTCACAGTTTGTCCCCTTTATTTCATCCCAAGAAGCGGTGCCCTCCGGCTACGTCGACGCTGACAGACATTGCTATGAAATTCTAAAGCACGTGTCACAGGAGCTGTGACAATTTATGTGACGTGGCCCCCGACGGTTTTGGGCCGAGCGGCCGGCCCTGGCTCACAGGAGAGCGGTCAGTGGCCGGTGTGTGGGGGAGCCCTTGGCGAGGGGTGCCCAGATCCCCGGGGGGCCGGGGCCGCGCGGGCGGGTGCCGGCAGCTCTGCCCTTCATCCCGCGCGGCCCCCGCCGCAGCCGATCGATGGCCGGGCTGTCTGTCTCCTCTGCCTTGCCTCCTCACAGCCAGAACCTTCTCCAGGCAGCGATCGATGCCTCTAATCTGCTCCAGCCTGTAATAAGTCATGCGAGGCAAAGCTTTTAGGTGGCATTACATGGGATTGCGGAGGCGGCTCCTCGGCTCTCATTCATAGAGCTCTTCATGGACTCACAGAGAATCTACTGCGTCCCGCCGGCGCATATCTAAAGAGTATGAAAGCTTCTGCAGGTCTGAGCTCCGCGTGCTGCCGCGCCGTGCGGACACAAGGGGCTCGCATTTCTCTGTTTTCTGTTTCGCGCCCATCCCTGAACCTGCTCGTGGTCCCTCGTTCGACACACGGCTTGTGCCCGCGCTGCCCGGGTGGCAGGGAGCAGCCGGGGAGGCTGCGTGGGAACGGTGCCGTTTATTTTGTCGCTGTCCTCCCCCATGGCTGGGAGCTGCGAAGTTCACTGAGGGTTGTTGGGAAAGCCCCAGGCTGATTCTGACACGGAGTTTTAAACTGCTGATCTCCGGGCAGCATCTGCGCTCTTCAGTAGCGCTAAACAGAGCCCAGCAGTCGCAGAGGCTGTTCTTCGCTGGCTGATGTGATGGACAGTTCCAAAAACAAACGTGAACTTAAGTGACATCAAGAATGTCATGGGTTTTTCAATGAAGCCTGAGTTCACCGTGTGATACGGGTCAGGAGAAAAACCCAACAGAACGAACTCAGCTGTGGATTTCTAAATGCCATGTGTACTAGTATGTGAGTACTAGTTGCAAACAAGGGTCCTAAAACACACAGCCACGCCTCTTTAAGCCCCTGCCGAAAACTGGCAGGTTATGATCCTGCTGGAAACGGTGCAGTTTGGGTGGTGCAATGCTGCCCTGCCAAGGGGCTTCCCGGGAGCCCGGGACGGCAGGATGCCTCCCAGGCAGCTTGCAGGGGCACACGGTGCGGCGCAGGGCTTTGTTTATGAGCAGTAAACATTCCTTTCACGAGAAGGTGCGAGGTGCACAGAGGTGCAAACACCTGTCCCGCGGTGCTTCGTGTTTTCTTCTGGGTTAGACAAAGAGCCTCCAACTTGTGTTTCGTGAGAGGCGCTCGCTCGTTCNCCGTGTCTTTTCAAAGTAGTTTTCGGTGATTTTGTTGTTGCCCCCTGTTAACTTTGAAGCGATTCGCCAAATAGCCAAATCTCCGTCGTGTCTTTCGGAACCTTTACTCCGAATTCGCGCTCGCACTCGGGACTGGCCGGGGTTGTTTTTGTTTGGCGTTTGTCGCGAGCAGCTCGGCGACGAGCAAGGCGCGCTGGCTCTCTGTGGCCGGGGGCGGCACCGGGGGCGCGGGCCGAGCCCCCGCACGGCTCCCCGGGCCGCGGGGTCGCTCCCCTGGGCGCGGGGCTTTGTGCGGCCCGGCCGCCTCATTAGCATGCCGGCCGGGCGAGCGGGGCTCTGCTGGCTTACCAGCTGTTCCTGCTGCTCCCGACAATGTCCGGCNTGGGAAAGCCCCAGGCTGATTCTGACACGGAGTTTTAAACTGCTGATCTCCGAGCAGCATCTGCGCTCTTCAGTAGCACTAAACAGAGCCCAGCAGTCGCAGAGGCTCTTCTTCGCTGGCTGATGTGATGGGCAGTTCCAAAAACAAACGTGAACTTAAGTGACATCAAGAATGTCATGGGTTTTTCGATGAAGCCTGAGTTCACCGTGTGATACGGGTCAGGAGAAAAACCCAACAGAACAAACTCAGCTGAGGATTTCTAAATGCCATGTGTACTAGTATGTGAGTACTAGTTACAAACAAGCGTCTTAAAACACACAGCCTCTTTAAGCCCCTGCCGAAAACTGGCAGGTTATGATCCTGCTGGAAACGGTGCAGTTTGGGTGGTGCAATGCTGCCCTGCCAAGGGGCTTCCCGGGAGCCCGGGACGGCAGGATGCCTCCCAGGCAGCTTGCAGGGGCACACGGTGCGGCGCAGGGCTTTGTTTATGAGCAGTAAACGTTCCTTTCACAGGAAGGTGCGAGGTGCACAGAGGTGCAAACACCTGTCCCGCGGTGCTTCGTGTTTTCTTCTGGGTTAGACAAAGAGCCTCCAACTTGTGTTTCGTGAGAGGCGCTCGCTCGTTCTTTGGTTCTTTGACAGAAGCAAAATGGGTGTATTTGGGTTACTGACGTGTACTTCGTCCCATCTTGTGGTGTTTCGTGGCGGGTTTGCAGGGGGGGTCACGTTTCGTGTCTTTTCAAAGTAATTTTCGGTGATTTTGTTGTTCCCCCCTGTTAACTTTGAAGCGATTCGCCAAATAGCCAAATCTCCGTCGTGTCTTTCGGAACCTTTACTCCGAATTCGCGCTCGCACTCGGGACTGGCCGGGGTTGTTTTTGTTTGGCGTTTGTCGCGAGCAGCTCGGCGACGAGCAAGGCGCGCTGTCTCTCTGTGGCCGGGGGCGCGGGCGGAGCGGGGCCGGCGGCGGCACCGGGGGCGCGGGCCGAGCCCCCGCACGGCTCCCCGGGCCGCGGGGTCGCTCCCCTGGGCGCGGGGCTTTGTGCGGCCCGGCCGCCTCATTAGCATGCCGGCCGGGCGAGCGGGGCTCTGCTGGCTTACCAGCTGTTCCTGCTGCTCCCGACAATGTCCGGCGGGCCGGGCTGGCCGCGCTGCCGCGGCCGCCGCCGCGCTCCGGCAGCCTTTCCGCTGGGGATGCCCACGTGGCACCGCAGCGCCGGCCGGCCCCGCATGGCATATGGTGTCTGGATTCATACAAGATGCAAAACTATTCTGCCGCTAATGCACAATGACTCATAGCATTGCTAATTTCTCCAACAAAAGCCCACTTCCACACCCACACTTTTAACCCCTCAGGCTAAAAAGCCTCTTCTTTAGTTTCAAAGCCATGGAAATGTAAGGAGGTGGCTTCTGGATCAATATCTGAAACCCTATATTTATTTAAAGCATATGCACGCTCTAACGCTTATTCTAAATTTCAGTGGAAGCCGGTTTGCGGACCGCCGCTCTAACGTGCGGCGGGTTTTTCTGTTCCGAAGTGGATTCCTTGTCAGATGCTGGGATTTTTAGATCTTGTGGCAGTTAACGTGTTAGAAAAACCAGTCGGAAGTCACCACCGCAGATAATGAAAAGTTATTTTCATCTAAGAGGAGGGAACCCAAGCGCTGCAGCTAGGGGATCTGCAAGGATTATGTATTCCAGCGCGAGTTCCCAAGCCGCTTGATGCAAGCAGCTTGTAATATTTGGGGATCTTTGCTATTTACCGGCTCTTCAGGGACAATAATAATGCACTTTCCAACTAGAGGGAGCTGCTGGTATCCCTGACGCTGATTCTTAACCTCCCGGTCTAATTCCTTTGTGCGGAACGCGCGGCGCTCGTTCCGACGTTTTAATAGAATCAAGTTAAATTACCCCGAGTCATTTAGATTAAAAGGATGCGTCTCTCGATTCTCGCAGCGTAATCATCAAATTAAACTGCGAAATTCGGGGGAAACTGCAGCGCGTCCCGGCCGCTTTCCGTGGCGTTATGTAGGTCAGGGAAGGCTCGTTAGGAGGGAGGGAGGCACAAAGCGCTCGGCAGGGCCGGCGCGGGGCAGCGGCGGCGGCGCCGCGGGAAGCGCTGCTCCGCTCCCTCCGGCGCCACAAAGGAACAAAGGGACCTGCGCCCGGGGCCGGAGGTGGCCGCGCCCGGGCTCCCCGCGGCCACTGCTGCCTGGGGAACGCTCCTGCCGGCCGGGATTTAAGACTTAAAGTCTTCCCGAGGGGATGGTTTGAGGGCTCCGGTGGGATGCGCCGTGTCCTCGCCAGAGCCCGGGTGCTGGCCTTGGAGAGGCCGTTCCCGTGTCCCAGAAGCGGCGCTGGGAAGGCTCTAAGGCTGCGGGAGAGCAGGTCCACGTGTGGGCATTGCCATGTGTGCTTCCCCAGCCCTCCAGGCACCGGTGGGAGCACAAACATGCGGTCGCCGGTAGAGGTTTACATCATTGTTTAAATTTCTCCTCTTCTGAAGCAACCCTGACTCCAGTGTGTGGTTTCCGTGAGGCATAGACATGCTGAAATTGCTTAGTCAAAAGTTAAGGAATAACTTTCTAAACAGGAGGAATGTTTTTAGGCTTAGCTTTGTGTTTTCTCTGTGACTTTGTTTCTCTGTTATTGAAAATGAGGGGCTGAGGTGAGCGCTGGCCATGCTTTGAGGAGGCGAGGCAGGTCGGACTCCCCTCCAGCCTGATGTGCTCTGTGCAGCTGGCACCAAAAGGAGAGAGGCACAGAGATTTGCTGCCTCTTACATAAAAGATACTTTGGTGGGCAGCACCATAATCCTACATCATCCTTTAGAGAGGAGAGGCTTCCTCTCTGCCTGCGCTTGAAAAACTTGGAAAGCCAGCCTGTTACTGGGGACATGAACATGGTAGCAGCAGGTGGAGAGGAACAGGAGAAAGCTACTTTTTGTAGCAGGTTTTCTGGCTGGCATATCGAATTTGTGCTTTTTCTTTCCTCAGCATCGTAATTCTGTGTGCATTTCCCAGTACGATTAACTGTCAGGGTTCTGGTGTAGAACTGATGATTTCTTAAACCTAATGTTTAGTAACAATCTAGTGCATGTACAGTAGTTTCTGTTAAACAAAATCTCAGGTAATTTTTGGGTTTCAATACGTCTCTGAATTGGCCTGGGCCAGTTTTTTTGAGAACCTGTAACTAAGTTGTGCTGAACAGCTGAATTTGTGGCACCCCTTTACGATCGCCTGCCTGGCTCGTTTTCACCCGTGTGACAGTGTGGATTGTCTGACACCTTCCTGGCGTAGTTTGTGGCTTCCTGAAGTAAAGCAGGCCTTCCCCTGCCTGCCTTCCAGCTGGGCAGGGCAGTGTTGTTCAGGGAGCAGTTGTTTCACTGCAAACCCTGGTGTTGGCTGCGTAACAAACTTGGGGTTAGCTCGGTGTCTCAGTACTGCAAAGCCCCGACACCAAAACCGTGCCGTGACAGTGACTCCGGTGCAACTTAGGGAGGGAGCTCAGGCTGCCAGGCCCTTTGCTTTTCTGTGTTCCTGAAAGCTCTTTCCTGAACTTTGCCGTCCCTATGACCCTGATTGGCTTCTTGGTATTGAAAGGGGGCTTGTGAGGGCTGTGCTTGCCAGACTGGCACCCTTCAGGCAGTGTGGCAGTGCAGGCAGGATGACAGAAGCACAGAGCCCTTTGGAGGACAAGCCCTGAAGCTGATGCTCAGACACTCCCCAGATCACAAGTGAACAGGGCTGTGCACTTGGAGTGTCTGTGTCCGCCCCACCACCTTCCTCTCCCCGTTGCGTTGCCGGCCTCTCTCACGGCTGGGAAGTCTGAGGCTCTGGAAACACCCTCTGCCACAGGCAGCTCCGGTGGTCAGAAATGGAAGTGGCTGGGATGGTTTTTCTGTCCCTGACTGTTACATACAGCTCCGTGTTATCTGAAGGTTTGTAGTTGTAGGAACAGCAGTTAGACCCGCACGTGCCAGTCCCAGTAACCCCCTGCCCTGCCCCCTTGGAGGGCTGGTCCAGCCCCAGGCTGCCAGGAGGACAGCACAGCCCTCTTTGTGTTAACTCCCTGAGCCTGGCAGGAGAGAGGGATTGTTCCAGTCCAGGAACAATTCTGTTTGAATTCAGAAACCTTTTCTGTCCAGGCTTTTGCAGAGCCTGTTGGGTTTTGTGCTCCCGTGTTTTATGACTTGTTGCCGTGATAATTCAGCTCATCTTACAGGTTTCTCTAATTGTGATTGATGTGTAATCATTCATTTTATTGAACCTCATTAAGGTCTGTGAACCTCTGTCCCAACTTACAGTAATTAGAGCCCAGATAGCCATTCCATCTGTTCCCAAGCACTGGTTAATTAATGAACTTTTAACGTGTTCTTTGCCTTGTAAAAGCCCTCGGTATTCTCAAGTTGCTGAATAGGATTTGCATGCCAGCATTTCCGTTTGTTTCAAATGCCACAGCAACGTGCAGTTTGGAATCCCAAAAGTCAACACGCAAAGTCCCGGGATCTCGGGAAGCAAAGTGGAGAGGTTTTACTTTCTGCTCCCGCTTCATGCATCAATTACAGTATCTGTGAAACTGGGGTTTGCAAACAAACGCCTCACACGGGCTCCAGTGTGCCTTGCTGCCCGGAACAACGCGTTTGCATCGTCCCTTGTATTGCTACAGAAAATACACAGAGATCGCTAAACCAAATGTTTCGTTTTTCGTGCTGGTACTTGCTGGAAGGACATTAGCAACACGATACCTGCAGACTCACGTTTTCCTGCCCTCATATTTCATCCTTTTGTTACATTTTGAGCATCAGGCCCGAGACAGCTTTGTTGGTTTTACATAGCATTCGCTAACAGGGAGATTGTTAGGATGGAGCAGAATCCCCCATTGCTGCTGGAGCTGTCAGAGAGACAGTTGTGGTCCAGAACTGGGAGAAAACAGCAGGACCCAAGCTCCTGAGTACTGAGAGTTTCTCTGCTTCACCTCTGTGCATTCTGGCTGTGCAGTAACGTGCTGAGTCAGTGATTCGTGTACGGGGAATCAATCATTGCGTTTTTTAAAAGTTCCTTCAACTTCTGCTTGCTGAGCAGACAGGAGAGGCAGTATTTCCAGTGGCAGGAGTTTAAAGAAAATGTTGGGGGGCTTTTTCATTGTTGCCTTCGGGGATCTGGTGCTGGTTTTTACGCACAGCACGGTGGCGGAGGGCTGTAGCTGTGCCCTGCCTCCTTTGGATTGATCTGTGTTTACCTTCAATATTCAGGACAAGAATTAAGTCATACTGCTCAACTCTCTCAAAATCCCTTTCAGCATCCAAAGGCCGACCATCTGTCCGGTCCAGCCATTCTTTCCTCCCCCAGTATGCATTTTAGCCGGTGCTTTGAGCAAGGCTGTATCCTGGAGAAGCAAAATATGAAGGGAAATAAAGGTCTTGGGCCTGGGGCCATGTTCAGCAACGCAGACCCTGTAAATTGCAGATGGTTTTTGTGAACGAGTGCAGAGAGCCCCTGGTTTTGTGGTGCTTCAGCGTGCTGGTCTGTGGCACGGTGGGTGTCCAAGGCACAGGCAGGCTTCTCTGTGGAGAGATTCCCAAAACAGCTACTTTTAATTCCTCGTCCAGTGTTTCTGTATGCCAGCTCCTCGTCTCACCACTGATCCCACACTTCAGACAGTCCATTCGGCAAATCTCCCAGTGCTCCCCTGCTCATTTTTGGGACTGAAGCGTTTTAAGTTGCTGGCAGATCTGCAAGAAAAATGGGATTTTTCTCAAGCTCTGTGGGGAGTGCCGGTGTTTTGTCTGGGAACGTGCTGGTTCGTGTGCAGAGTCCGGTGTGCGAGGCTCAGCCGTGGTGCCGCCTCTTCTCCATCGCTGATGTTCTGCAAGTCCAGGGCTGGGATCTTGCTGAGGTTCTTCCAAGATGTCGTTCCACTGGCTGAGGCCGAGTTAGGAGCAATTCCATTCAGCATGTGCATTTACTAGGGCATGTTTGTCAGTCGTACCGCTCCGTTAGAGCTGATATTTAGGGGGGTGCAGTTCTGTTGACATGAAGAAAACTGGGATGTTGTTCCCGGGCGGTCCCTCTCCTGCTCTCCACAAGCGTTTGGACTCTGTTTAACTTATTGTCAGCTGGAAACACGTGCAGACAATCTTGGTGAGGCTCGAGCAGCTAACAGGGCGTCCTGGTGAAGGAGTGGGAGGAGGCAGCTCTCGCCCCTCTCTGCCGAGATCGTGCTGCTGCCTGTGCTCCGGTTTTCTGGCTGTGCAGAGATGTCCCAGTGTTTGCTTCTTGGTGGATGTGAGCCCTCCCACTGTGAGGAGATCTACAGGCAGAAGTCTCTGCCTTAATGCGGCAGAATGAGTTTAGATGTTGTACACACATTGTAGCAATATTTTCTTTTAAATCTGTAAGCAGGGGTCCCATTCCACCCGTAGTTAGCACGATGGAAGTGTTAATTAAGGGAATTACTCTTAAGGCTGTTCTCTGACAGGTAACTGATTTTATATGATCGGCATTTACATTAAGATTTTCATATTGCCTCTGCTTTCTTTAATACTAACTTCTTTTTATTTTTAGATTAGAAGATTTTTAGCAGCCTTTCTGTATGTTGCCTGTGAAACGTTTGATGTAATTCGGGTTTATTAAGAGAGATAAGAGGGATGTTGTTCTGTCAGCTGTTAAATATTATTGCGTGTTAATCCATATTTTAAAAGTTCAAAGTCTGTGCTAGCTCGTGTCTCTCTGTTCTTGTTGCTGTTGGTACAGATGTGCTCATTTGGAGCATTCCCATTTGTGTGAAAAACAGAATTCAGCTCAGGCCATGCATAGATTGTCAGAAAGATTAAAGTGTGCATCGTGCAATTTTTCTTCTTTCAGAAAGGGGCCTTTGATGTGCTAATGTTCACTTTCTCTCTTTTCATGGCGAAGTGCTGGGCATTGTTTCGGGCTGCAGAGCAGTGTCTGCCTCAGAGAGGCAGATTCCAACCGGGAGCCCAACCTTGCGCAAGGTAGCAGCGATACTGCTGGCATTGTCCGGGGGATCAGATAGCAGTGTGCCTGCACAGATAAACACCGGGGCAGGGAGTGGGAAGAGATGTTGCCAGAAAAGCCAAATATTTAATATCCAGTATCCCCCTTCTGTGTGCCAGTGCTCCTGCAGGTACACCGAGTCACACGCCGCGGGGCCAAACCGGAAAGCTTGGCAGTGCAAGAGGCTCTGAAATCACACCCAAAGACAAGGCTGTCATGTATTTCCAGAATTGGCAAGTGGAATTATTTGGATGGGCTCATCTTGGGTTGCAGTGGGCATTTTCCAGCTGATGGATAAAGAACTGGCTCACAGGACTGGCTTGAGCTGACGTAGCAGGGGCCTGATGTGGGTGGTGACACAGTTGTAGTGACAAAGGTGTGTGGAAAAAGGCTGTTTACAGCTGCTCATTCTTATGCCAAAAGACACCAGTTCTCCTTTTGTAATTGACTGGGAAGAAACGGTTTCCTGGGTTCCTCAGAATATAAGTATGGGAAGAGACAGTGTGTAACTGGGCAGGAGTGAGTGCAGTGCTGGTTGTGTTCTGCAGAAGATGGACTGGTTGGTAATTGAATGATAAAAGCCTTCCTTTTCGAACTGGGTGAAATCTGGGGGTTGATTTTTGGGACAGTGAGTTAAAGAAAATCTGGAAGAAAACTTGAATACAGGAAAACCTGACAGCAGCCTGGCAGCAAGCAGTGTCCCTGCTGTGTAGCTTCTTCCCTGGGTCGCCGTCCCTGCACATTCCCCTCCTCTGCTTCCACCAACTTTGATGCTTCATTAAAAATTCATCTCGTGCTCCCTGCCCTTCTCTTTGGGATCCTCACGATCTCCCTTTATACCTGGCATGACTCAGCAGTTAAGGACGCAAAGAACTGCAGAAGTGTAGGCTAAAGGGCGCTGGCTGGAAGCAGCAGTGTGAACACCGAGGAGGTGATGCGCTTCGGCAGAAGCTTCCTGGGCTCATGCTCGGGCTGGCTCTGGGGGGGAGGCTGTGCCGCCTGGGCACCAGGGATGGAGCTGCTGGGCGCACACGCTGCATTAGGGCCCTTTCTGTGCTCTGCAGGGCTGCACACGGTGCTCGGAGGCACGTGTGGGGATTTGCGGTCAGCGTCCCAAAAGAGCATCCCAAAGGAGCGTCCCTGCGCTGGCTGCAGAAGGAGACGTGTCAGAAGGGCCTGGCAGGAAGCAGATGGAAGGGGCTGTCACCGGGGGCTCCGGGGCAGGGTTTTGGTAGCTGTGGAGAACCGAGCGGAGCAGCGTGCTTGTCACCAGTTGCCATCCACCTCTCCTGCCTGCGCCTGCTCGCAGGGACCCGTGACTCTCCTGCAGGATCGCCCCGCTCCCCTCGCAGCTGCCTCTGCTGCAGCACTGGCTCGCTCGTTTGCCATCTCAAATCAGATTAATTGTCCGTTTTAACAGAGTGCTGCCGCTCTGCGAGCCGGCCGTAATCTCATCGCCGTGCAAGTGGGTGCTCCATAACCCAGACACCTCGGGGAGTGCACGGCCCCGGTGCTCGCCCAGCACCGCTGCTCGCTGGTGCTCTTCCCTGGTGTATCCGTGTGACCCCAGCCTTGTGAGCACCTCGGGGATCTCACACGGGCACAGCTCATTGCACCCCCTGTCACCTGGTGATGTGCAGCTTCCCACACCCAGCCCCAGCCCCTGCTCTGCTCCTGCACTGCTCTTCACTGGCTTTTAATCTGAATGCACAGAGTGCCCCAAACTGGGAAGGGCTCCAGCAGCCCCTCAGCTGTGCTTTGGGACCACCCTGTGCTGTGTCACTCGTTGTTTCTATCACATTTATTCCGATGGGTAGGAGCTGTTCCTTTGCCCTGTTCTGGGGTTCAGCACCTCTGTTCCCGTTCCCCTGTGTGTTGATACCTGCATACAACATATACCTGTACACGACAGCCTGGCTTCTGCTCTCCTCCTCGCTCCTTTTCAAAGCTGCTCTGAGCCTGGCCAGTCCTGGCTGCTAAAGCAGGCTGTCAGCTCAGGTGTGCAGCCAGCCAAGCAGCCCTCCCTCCCTACTGCTCTCTCTCCTCTTCTGCCATCCTTTCTCTCGTGCTTGGATTTAGAACTTGGTTGTTTAATAGTGCATTGTACAGCTCACTCAGGAACTTGCCCTGTAATTAATTGTAATGATAAGACTTCATGGCCACCCTGAGTTCCTTTAAACTTATGGTGAATTTCTTTCAGAAACAGTAGAATATTTAGAAGCTAACAACAGTGAAACCAATGCATTGACTTGCCTTTTTGTGAAGGAGTCACTTATATTTTCAGTTTTGCTCCCTCTCCACTCACACACCCCACCTCATAAGTTTAAAAAGAGCCAATTTCATAAACATGCGCCGGAATTTTAATTTACTCCTCCGGGGAAACAGGGAGCCACCACAGCGTGCACACTGGCTGAGCTGTGCTCTGGAAGTGGAATCCAGTTCCCCTACTGGGAGGTCACTTTCAGGGGGGAAAAAAAATGTTATTTAAAATGCTGAGTTAACGATGTGCTTTTGGGGATGCCGAGGTGGCCGGCGGTGGGTGCGCGCTGCTCTACCTGTTGCAGGCTGTCTGTTGCAAGAGTATGTTCGTTTAATGGCTTTTATTCAAGGATCAACAAAAGGCATTCTGCGTTATATGAATAAAAGATTTCCCCGTGCTCCTTGTTAACCCTACAATGCCAGCCAGTGTAATTGAAGAGCAGCCACCTGGCAGGGAGCTCTGGCCTCAGCTGCCGCAGGGCCCGGCCGGAGGCAGCACCAGGTGTTGCCGTGCGGTGCCGGCCGCTGGTCAGCGGGGCCGGGGTGGCTGGAGGGACCCGCTCAGGGGCAGGTACGGCACGGAAAGGGGCACTGAGACACGGAGCGCCCCAAGCCCCTGCGGCCTCCGGCACTGGGTCAGACCTGGCAGCTCCCTGTCCACATCTGCTGCCCAGAGCCCGGTGCCCAGGGCAGCCCGTGCTCAGTCCCTGCTTTGCAGCATCCACAGATACGGCCGGTGATAATTGGAAACCTCTGTCCTCCTTACGTTGGCTTTAATTTAAAGCCAGGACATCCCCGCTGGTTTCTTGCTGGGCTTTCTCTGGTTTGTCCTTCCTTCCTACTCCGGTGCATCGGGCAATTTCCCAGCCTGTCTCACTGCACTCACTGCAGCAACAGGTCTGCTTCATGTTGAGCATCTTGCAAACGGTGTCACTCATAATGGATGTGATAATAAGCCCCAGTTACCTGTCTCTGCTTGTAATAAATGTAAATTACCAACTATAATAGGCCTGAAACTGAGCCATTTACTGTTAGACCCAGAAGTAATGAAGAGATCTGTACGAAACTAGAAGGGGCAAAATTATTTCGTGCAATTACATTTTGTTCTGCTTGTAGCTGCTGGATCATGGTACTCTTATCAAACTGACAGGGTTTGGTAACATTTAGTAGGTGAGAAAATGTATTTATAAATGAAAAAGACTTATTGTTTAATGAGTGATGGTTTGACAGTCCATTGGTTACATCCAAGGCACGGAGGTGCCCCTTTCCGAGATGTTGTTCTGCTGGCTGTGATTCAGTTAGGACTAAATGAACTGAGCTTCTTTTAGGAACAAATTAATTTGGCGTGTGCATTTATATTCCATATAATTCCAGGAATCCCTCTGCCTGTGTGCTGCTCAGCAGCAGCTCAGTGAGGCTGGTCTCCTGGGCACACAAAGCCACCTCAGTGTCACTGCAGTCGTTCCAGGGGGTGGAAATCACACCCCATGAGTGGCAGCACAATTTACATTTTTCTAGCCTATATGGTAACAATTTTGTGGCACATTCTCATTAAAAAAGAAAAACAAATACTTGTAAACACTTACAACTGCTTCACAGATTGCAAAATTTGTACAAATGGTATTTTCAGAGCAATTAAGCTTTCCAGGGATTTACATTTGGAAAACATTTCACTTTGAAGACCTGGAAGCATCACTGTTGAACTTTAAAAAAATCACACCTCTTTGTGTGAGCGACACAGGAGTATGACCTTCCACAAGCAAAGGAGGAGGGCGTTTGTTGCCTCCCACAGGCTTACAGGGCTTCTTGCTGCTTCCTCTAAGACAAGCTGTGTCCAGGTTGGTTCAGCAGATACCTTGCTTCTTGTTGGGGGCAGGAGGACTGATTCAAAACCAAATTCTGCAGCTGCCCCAGAAGCTGTGGGTGCAAGTGTGCAGCCACGTGGGGCTTTGCCCTGTTCAGCACAGATTGTGTAGGCGACGTTGTGGTCACCCTGCTCTGCTGTTCTGCAGTGAATTCTGAGTTACGAGTCTGGCATTATCTCCCCTTGCCCTGCCTCTGGCTGCTTAGTTTCAGAGCTGGGAATTGCAGAGGCTGGCACCCTCAGGTTCTGCATGGCTTTGAGTATGGCATTATCCCAGGAGACAGACTCCCAGCAGTACCTTTGCCTGGATACTGCTGTGATAGAGCTTGGCCTGTTCCTTGTCTCTGGGTGCCCTGTGGAGCAGATCTCGGGTGGCATGTCAACTCTTCTGGTGCCCTTTCTGGCTTTAGGAGAACATCCTTGTGTTTGGGGAGCGGGATGGCAGTCGGTGTAGGAGTGTTCAATGTTCGTGGCTGTTCAGCTGGAGACGCTGCAAGTCTCTGTGTTTGTGTACGTGCAACGACCGAAGCACAACACCACCAGTTCAAAAACCTTTGTAACCCTCTGTCTTTTGCTCTTTGGGACTTTTTTGTTCTAATTATAAAATTTTAAGATATAAGTGAATACCAACAGCATTTTGTCACCAACTGATAAAATTCATAATGTAAACTCACAAACTTTGTGTGTGAGTCTGTACTTTTCCTACACGTCTGAGTCTGGGACAGGAAGGTGTAGCTGGCCCAGCATCCCCCTGCTAGCAGCTCTTCATTTGTGGTGGGAGAATCTCACTGCCTGGCTGTCCTGGCTCCACCACCTTGGGATCTGGAGTTTGGCTGGATCCCTGTGAGTTCCACCTGGAATTTCACAGTGGAGACAGTGTGGATCCCGACTGAGTGGCTCGCTGTGATCCCGGTGCCCTCCCCAGTGCCCTCGGGAGAGAGGAGCTCACATCTCTGCTCTGGGGCACTGGGAAGGTGGCTTTCAATTAGACCTGGGCAACTCCTGTCCCTTTATCTCTCAGGATTCAGCAGGGAACTGTCTGGCTACTTCTGGAGACAGTACATTTGGGGTGAATCATGCCCCACTAATTTGCTGGCCAAAACCTTGAGTCATGATGCAGAACTCCTCCATGAGCAGCTTCTTGGTGGTTAGATCTTGGTGTGCCCTGTGGAGTGAGTTACCAATCAGGGCTGGTAACAGGCCCTTGTGTCATCACTGGAATTTAAATATTTTCATCCACGCCGTATCAATTCAGTGATAAGCATGGAGAGCAGTGGCTGATTGGACTTTGGATGGGCAGAGGGCTGGTTGCACTGTGCAAAATGTGCAGTGCTGCGTTCTAGGCACAGCTGCATGTGGTTTGTCACCTCTAGCACATGAGCGGCACGCTGAATGGGAACAAAGGGGATGAGGTGCAGGCCCAGCTCTTTTTTCAGCAGAGCAGGTTTGTGTACACACTGCCTGGGAGCAGAGCACTGCAGGGACTCTGTGAGAAGTGCAGAGCTCTGGGTAGGGATGGGCTCGAGCGCTGTCAGAGCACAGAGCGGTATGAGAGCAGGGGTGCCGCCGTGTCCCTTTGCTCCCGCTCCCTGCGCGGCGGCCGGTCCGTGCTGGTCATGCGTCCGCTCCCGGGGGCTTCCTGCCTGCGGGAGCGCTCGGAAATTAAGATGAAAGCTTGTTTTCTGCCTTATTCATAATAAATGCAGGCTTCTCCCCTGAAGCACTTGGCATGACTAATGTGCCACATATTCTTGCTCTCCCAGAGCGGCAGGCGAGTGCCTCTGCCAGACGGGTGCTTGCAGCACACCTTGGGCCGCGCGCTGCCCACCGGCGTCACGAGCCAAGCGCCGGCGTGGGGCTGAGCGTGAGCTGGAGCCTCTTGCCTCAGGGCACCTTCAGTATGGCTTTGCTGTTACACTGCCTGATTTCCACAGAGATGCTCTGAAACCGTGTGAAACGTGTTTCTGGTGTTGTTTTGCTGCGCCCTTGAGCGTGAGCTGGTTACCGGCGTCTGTCTGCGAGGGAGCCGCGGTATCGCACCGTGCGCGCTGGGAAATGCCGCGGCAGCACTCGCAGGAGCGTGTGGCTCAGAGCACTCACACTTCTCTGGGACCCGAGGC
This sequence comes from Oreocharis arfaki, assembly GCA_013398015.1. Classification (NCBI taxonomy): domain Eukaryota; kingdom Metazoa; phylum Chordata; class Aves; order Passeriformes; family Paramythiidae; genus Oreocharis; species Oreocharis arfaki. The sequence goes on along the minus strand of VZRR01007172.1, from coordinate 25,483 downwards.
CCATCTCCATCAGTCAGCACCGAGGTTCTTCTGTGATCCCCTGCGGGGACCCAGGCCCCGCTGCAGGGAGGGAGGTGGCAGAGCTCCGGGCATGGTGCCGAGGCGCTGGGCAAACGCTCCACAGATGAGGAATCCCTTTGCAAACTTCTCTGTACCTGTCGGTCTCAGGGAGAGCCGTGCCTCTTCCACACCAGGGTGTCCTGGGCTCCAGCCATCCCCCCCAGCACAGAGGGCTGCCTGCCTGAGCGATTGGTGGCACAGCAGCAGAAAATTATGCTGCAGAGAGGATGAGCTCTTGGTTTTGGCAGCAGAGGATCATCTGCCCATTTTGGATAAGGAGGAGGAACAGCAGCCCTGGCACAGGCCAGCCCTGCTCCGCCAAGGGAGCCCTGGCTCCCCCACTGCAGCGTGGACAGATGGCCGTGACGGGGGCTGGCTGTGGGGAGAGGGGGCCCACGGACCCCATCGGTCGCACAGCCTCGGCTCACACGCGTCTCACGTGTTACATGGACCCATTTAAGGCAGGCATCGCCGCAGAGTTTCCATCTCGGATGCTTTGGTTTATAAAAAGCACGTAAGGCTGCGGTGGCTGACAGGTACAGTTTAATTGCACCTGTTCAATGAAGGGTGTAAGTTACTAAAATTCCCCCAAAAGTTCTCGGTGAAATTTGTGCGGCGGTGGCGGGCACTGGACCGTAAACGATGGCCAGCCCAATCAAGCAGATTGAGTTTCACACCAAGACTGCCTAGCACCACATTTTAAAAGCACAGTAACTCCATCCTCTTCAGAGCAGGGGAGGACAATTAGGCGCAGAAAGGTCATCAGCCGACACATCTCTGCCAACCTCAGTTTTATGGTCCCAGCTTTATTCTGCTTTGGTAAGTCCCAAACATTTACGTTCTTGTTTGTTTTCCTAACTGCCGTCACGGTGTCAGGAGCAAACCCTTTTTGTGAACCATCTTTGGGCCCTGTGGCACAATCAGGAGGAAGCTGAAATAGATGTTTCTTGCACTGAACAGTGAAGGCAAAGGCTTTCTGCAGGTCTCCCTAACTGGGCAGAGCAGGACTTGGCACGTGGACACGTAGCCAGCCTCGGTGTCCGCTGGGCTGGAAAGAGCTGTCTGCCCCTATGCTTTGAGCGTGTCCGCTGGCGCGATGCCCCGAAAGCCCTTCTCCGGGTGGGCTGCGCTCCGCAGATGGGAGCTGCCGCGGGGCCGTGCCAGCCGCGCGCGTTAGCGTCCCTCTGGAGCCAGGGGAGCAGCCCTTGCAGCCAGGGCTGCCTGCGGACCCCCTGGTGCCCTGGGTGCCGGGCCTGGCACCGCTGCCCTGAGCTGTTGGGCAGCCAGGCCCTTCTCCCCAGCCCGTCCGCACAGCCAGCAACACGCCTGTGTTTTGTTAGCCCGCTGCGTCAGCAGAGTGCACCGTCCTCTCCGTGTATTGGTGAGAGTCTGCAAGTGCTGCCAGAATGTTTTCATTTTCCAACAGTAGTGTGGGACAGGATGGGCTGGCCATTGCTGTCAGCAGAGGTGGGGCCCTGAGAGTTTGGCTTGAGGACAGCACAGAGTTAAGGTTAATAAGCAAAAGTTGTGTTTTTTCAGGATCTGTTTGAGTCATCATGTTCTGTATCCCTTGTTTCTCAGCAGGGCAGTCTGTTACGGTTTAGTGTTTTGTGTGTGTGTGCAGGGAGGGAAACACTGGGCACATCCTGGCCCTGCGGTGGCTCAGGTCACCTGCAGGACCCAGATTGTGAGGACTCTGAAGGGTTTTCAAGGTCGTTATGTTTTACACTGTGTGTCTGAAACTGGCTCTGTGTTGTAGAGGTGAGGTGTAGGAGTGATGCTGGTGGGTGAGGGCTGAGTGCTGGCTGGTGGCCGCCTCTCCCGGTGAATTTTGAAAAGCTTCTGCCTTTTGTCTTCTTTTGCATCCTCCATCTGGAAGGAGGTCCTGTGTGTTTCACTTTGCAGGTCATCCTGCTGCTGCAATAAGAATTTGTGGTTTATTGCAAATAGCTGATGTTCACATTTTAATGTGTTGGGGTTTTTTTTCAAACAGCCTTCATTGTGTGGTTGAAATGTTAAAATAATTGATATGCTGATAAAACACTACTAGGAGCTCATAATATTCAAATATTGAGATTTGATTGCTGTATTCAAATAGGAGCTAAATTCCTGCTCTCCCGCAGTTTTATATATATTCATGATCAATAATTCACACCTTGTTGTGGCTCTCAATGTCATTATTTCATATGAAATGAAAAAAAGCCGAACCCTGTTTGCATCTGTTTAAAACATTTTGCTCTGGAGTTTTGCCTCGGCAGAAGCAAAATGTAAAATAATGCAGCCGTGGAGGGGTGGGTCAAATTGCCGTGGATATTAAAAGAGGAGCTTTTGATCAGCTCCTTCAAGGGTCTGGTATAACTCCATTTATCTGCCGATCTCAGGGGACGCCCCAAGCCCCCAGATAACTGGGGGCTTAGTTAATCAGGGCAGCCAGCTGTCCAGCTTTCCGCCGGGGTAGGGTTCAAGCTCACAGCCCGTCCTCTGCAGCCAGGCCTGCCGCAGCGGCGGATTTGTGTGCTCCCTGCAGCACTCCAGCCCCGAGGCTGCTCTAGGAAAGCCAGCCAGGCACTCGGGGCTCCCTCCCGGCCCTGCTCAGAGCTGGGGGGTTGCTGATCCACGGGCTGCGTTTTTGAACCAGTAGTTTATGTGCCCCCTTGGTGTTGGGGGCACCTTGGTGTCAGGTGGGCTCTGCCCAAAGCTCGCAGGAGAGCCGTGACAAGAAGTTCGGGTCAAAGAGGTTCAGTGTGAGGTTCTACTCTTTGTAACTCAGGGATATTTCATGGTTGGCTCTTAGGCTGAAGGCACAGCACGTTTCTGTGGTGCAGCTCTGACAGAAGTATTGCTCCAGGGATTTTCAGGACAGACGCGTTCCTACAGGGCGATAAATAGGAAACCTCGTGATGCTTTTTTTACAGGATGGAGGTGTTTTTCAGAGGGTTTTTTTACAGCTTGTTCATGATTGCCTCCACATTCAAACTCCTAAACTTCAGTACAATTTTAGTTGATTTTTTCTTTTTTTAACGAATCCCAACTGTTCTCCCCAGCCTGCATATGTACTGAGACAGAGATAGCAGGGAGTTTCATTTCATTTTGCTGCAGTCACTTGATTCTTTTTTGATGAAGCTGTGCGTACAAGCGAGCCTGGGCATCCCGCTGGCCGCCCGCGTGGCAGGAGCTGCTGTGCTCCCGCTGCTGCGGGGAGCCCGGGAGGGCACGGGGAGCGCGCCAAGCCGAGGGGGCTGCAGAGCTGGGCTGGGCTGTGCAGCGCTGGGCCCCACTGCTCTGGGGCTGGCTGACCCGCTGCTTTTGGCTTTTCAGCGTGCGGGAGAGGTGCTGAGCCGGGGGTCTTCCTTGCGTGCCTCCAGAGCGTGCTGGTGGATCTGCAGGGCTTTCCAGGTCACGGAGTGTTCTTCCTCAGCTGCCTCTCCTGAAGGTGCCCAGCACTTGGTCCGGGTGTTTTTCCCCAGTCTTGGTGCGGTGAGCGGCATCCTCCAGCTCATCGGTAGGCTGTTAGCGGGCGCGGAGCAAACCCGGGCCGCGCCTCCCGCCTCCCCCGTGTCCGTGCGGCGTTGGTGCGAAGGGAGCAGCCCCGCGCGGGGCTCGGGTGCGCTGCCTTACCAGGCAGGGCGTGAAAAGCCTTTTCTCGTGCCGCCGGCCGGGGCCGGGCGATGAATGGAGCCTGCCGGCCGGCCCGCAGGCTCAGGTGGTCGCCAGCCGCCGGTGTGGCGGAGCCCTTTCAGCGATTTGTCACGGCCGGGCCCGCTCCCGCTGCGGCAGCACGTGCCGGCTCCGTGTCCGAGGGGCCGCTGCCAGACGGGCGCGCAGCCCCCGCCGCCCCCGGCCGGCCCCGCGCCCCGCACGGCCCTGGCAACAGCCGAGCGCCGAGGGATCGGCATCTCCATAATGAGCGGTGAATGGCATCCGTCACTCCCTTTACAATTGGGCCCAGGCGTGTGCCTCCTCTCCGAGGAAGTTTGGCAGCCTATTCATTAACAAGAGTCATCAGGAGTTCAGCCCGGCAAGGGGAGGCAGCCGCGCACGCCGCGGGCTGGCGCTGGCGCTGTCAGGAATGCGTTCTCCGGGCTTCGGGCAAGGCAGGAAAACTGAGCAAATAACGCTGTCAGCAGGTGCAAACGCTCAAATGCCGGCTATTGATTTTCTTTCTTCAGGCTTCCACGGGAAGTTTATAAGAAGATTTATCACGTATCAATCGTCCTCCGCCAGCATTAAAAGCAAAATTCTTCCTTTCTTTCTCTTCCCTTTGTTGCCACCACGCCTGCAGGACCTCGCATGCAACGAAGACGTGCTTTGCTTATTCCCTTCGAGGTCCACACGAGACCGTCGTCTCCTGGCTTTAAGCACTGCTTTACTCTGATTTTTTTGGTTTTTTGTTTGTTTTTTTTTTTTTTAAATAGTGTTTCAGAGTGGTTTTGTTAATGTACTGCAAGTCACAAATGGCACTTCAATATTAATTAGTAATGCTTTTCAATTCTAAATACCCTCACCTGCATTCTGCTGTCACTGGTGTTATTCTCCTGCTCCTAATTTCTAAATTCAGCTTGGCCTTTGCTCCCACCGAACAGCCTTGCGGAGCTCGAGTGCATTTCCCCATAACAGAAACACAATGAGGCGCTGAAAACTTTTGTTTCCACTGAGGAAACGGAGAAAGAGATGTCATCCTGGCTCCTGCGAGCCCTAATTCATAAAGTCATACGTGAGGCTCTCCAGCCCATTGTAGATTTGTCCCAGGCGTTATCCTGTTATTGGAAGTGTATGATTCACCTTCTGAGCAGACAGAAGCTGCACACAAAAGGGGAAGATTTGCTTTCTCCGCTGTGAAAGGCTGCCGCAAGCAGGGGTCCTATTAAGACAGCTGGAAAGTTGCTTCAGCTTGTTACGCTTGTAAGTTTTATTGGTGACTGGTTTTTGATTACACATTTGAATGCTGTGTGTTCCAGGTTGCCGAGTTTTAATTAAAAGGCAATAGTCTCGATGTTAGCTCGCTTTGTTGCCTGCATTATTCAGGCCATAATGCATGCAAGTTGTGGGCTGGGTTTGTCCACTGTGCATCGTTTACTTGGGATACGTAAGGTTGCACCTTCTAGCACCTGCCCTAAATATAACCGTCACGCTTTGGGAATTGTGGTTATTGTGCTTAATTTCTTCTAGGAAGTCCAGTGATCAAATGAACGTGGGGGGGTTGTACCCCTCTGTTCTGTAGCTTTTTTTCTCCAATCCAGTAACTTTCCTGGTCATTGGAACAGGAATATTGTGTGCCAGGAGCTCCCCGTAGTGCCACAGCCTGAATCTGACGGTAAGTTTTGGTCTGGGGCATTCCTCCTGCGCTCTGCAGCTCCCAAGTCAGAGCTTCTCAGTCAGGAAGCCCCAAAGGTGTTACCCTGAATTTCCAACCCTGAATGTATCCTCTCCTTGTTGCTCCCGTTCAGAACCACTGGGCAGCTCTGGTCCGGTTCCCTGCCCGTTCCAGCCCGGCCAGTGTGGCTATGGGGCTGGGGGCTGGTGCTCGGGGATGCCGTGGGACAGCCTTGAGTTCTGCACGCACCTTTCCTTAACGGGGCATCGCAGCTACGAGGAGAGAGCTCTGTACCTCGAAGCCATCATCCAGAACCACAAAGAAGTGATGACGTTTGAGGATTTTGCCGCTCAGGTCTTCTCTCCCTCTCCCAGCTACTCCCTCGGTGGAACCGGTGAGTCTCTGCACGTTATTCTTCTCTGTAGCCCCAAGATGCACTTGAGCAGCAGCTGTACACCTGTTTTTTGTAGATAAATGCTTGCAAATGTAAGAAGACTATTCTTCCCCTGAATCAACTAATGAATATCAAAAGGAATGATGACATTCATTTTAATTTGTTTTGCATCAGAGCTATTCACACTGCTCCTTTCTTCAGCTATCCTGTTAACCCCCAACTCCAGCGAGGTTAATGAACTTTCTCGCAGTGATGGGCTTGGGCTCATTGAGGACTCCGGGTTCTTGCTGAGCTGGGAATATGTTGTTCAAAAGCGAGGCCTGAATCAGGGCTCACTTATCAAAAATAGTTCCTCGCAGGGGAAGCTGCTGCTAATGCTAAATGGGGATTATGCTGCTGAGCTACCAGGGTCAGGGATTAATGCACAAGAAGCGCAGGAACGGGGTGCTGTTAGGGAATCACAGCGGCGTGCGGGATGCGGGCGCGTCCCTTCAATGCAGGCGAGCGCAGTGCAGGCTGCCCTGCAGCACCTGGCCTGGAGCCTCTGCGGGGCTTGTCATGGGGGCGTGGGGGTGTGTCTGTGTGTGTGTGTGCACATCAGTGCTCATCAGTCATCGGCCTGCTGAGAGGTGACAGCATTGTGCCCAACTCCGGGAATTTATTCCTCGGGAATTTATTCCTCGTGTGCCTCGTGGAGGGTTAGGTTAGTGCGCAGTCACAATCGCTGCCCGGCTGGTTTGACCGAGTTTAAGTGAACCTCTCCTGAAAGGGAGCCGTTGGCTCCGAGGTGCACATTTCTAGTGCCTTCAAAACGTGCTTTTTTCCAGCATCCAGAAAGTATCTGGTCACCGTGTGCTGGACTGCCTAACAAAGATTCCTTAATCCGTCGTTGACACTCCTAGGGTGACACCGGCACTTTCTAATCATTCCCCGCTTCTCTTTTGGATTGTTGAATAGATTATTCCCAACCTGTATAAACGTTGCAGGACATCTGCTCTATTTCTCTTTAGCCCGACTTGTTAGCAGATATCTTCCATCTAAACTGAAACACTGAGGGAAGAAATTAAATTTGCTGAAATAAATCACTTAGGAATAAAACCAGCCGTGCAGCATTGTCTAGCGTTGCTGGCTCCGATCCTGGCGCACTCGGAGCTTTGTGAGGAGATAAGAGGCCCGTGCTGGCCGGGCAGTGGTGGCCAGGAGCAGCAGGCAGAAGGCTTTGGAGATAAGCGCTGGCAGGAGGGGAGGAAGCCGGGGCCATTTACATAATCGCGCCTCTGCGTCCTGGAGAGGCGTCAGGGAACACGGGATGGATCTATTGATCTCTGCTGAACTGGAATACTAAACAACGCTAGGAAAGCTTATAACTTAAAGCTTTGATTAATGTTTCCTACATTAAAAAGTAGAACAGCTGTGCATTAAATTCTTTTATACACTCTGCCAAAAGTCTGAGACAAAAAAATCGCCCGTTTCAATAGGAGCGCGGCGCGTGCCCGGGGTTGGTTGTTAGCACTTGAATCGTTTATCTGTCAGCGTATCAGCAAATAGAAGTGTAGATGTAGTGATCTGTTTTAAATGTCTTGCTCTGTGCATAGTTCTGTTTCATTTTCATGTTGTTCTGAGCACACGGTGTTGTGTCAAATGTGGTTTGACAGGGCAGAGCCCTCCGCAGCCCCACTTCCTGAGGGATAAGCTGTTTATGCCAAACACAGTTAAAGTGTTTCCCAGTAGCTGAGCATTTCAGAACGCTGTTAAATCTGGAGTACCTGGGTATGATTTCATTACTGTAATTGCTTTTAAGTGCAAAGCCTGCCCCAGTCTGGTCCTGATTTTCAGACTTCTGAGCCTCAGAATTAATTTCCCGCTCATGAACTGGAGGCCGGCCATGACTTGTGGTGTCAGAGTCTCCGCTTCTGAGAGTCTCCTCATGTTACCTGCTGATTCTCCTGTGTATTTAGTCGGTGCTGAGCAGGGGCAGTGTCAGCTGTGGCCACGGGGATGTGTTCTCCATCAGATGCCCCTCAGCAGTCAGCAGGGAGGGTGGCAGCTCTGCTGTTCCCCAGCCAGGCCAGCTCCAGGCTTAGAGCCACCTGTCCTGCACCTGCAGGAATCACCTGTCTGCCACTTAGAAATACGGAGGGCGTTTTTCTATTCTGAAACAGAAAAAATGAGTCAGGGAGCAGTAAATGAAGCATTTTTCCCTGAAGGAGTGGTCAGGCACTGGCACAGGCTGCCCAGGGGGGCATGGGGGTCCCCATATCTAAAGTGTTCAGGAGGTGTCAGGCTGTGATTTTGGGGTGGTGATGGTGGTGCTGGGTTGGCCACTGGACTTGCTGATCTCTTCCAAGCTTGATGGCTCTGTGGGATGCATGGAGCTGGCACAGGTGGCAGTACAAGCCAGCTGGTGCTGCTGACCCTGCCGAGCATCAAGTGCTCAGGTAAATTTAAGAGTAATTCTCATCTGATCTGATTGTCGTAGTGCCCCTCAGGTGCGATCCTGTCGGTGCTGCGAATGTGTGTGTGCAACAGAGAGGGTCAGGGAGGAAGGAGGCTGCTTATCACCGTGCAGCGTGTTCCCAGGAGTTAACACAGTGTAAGGGGAAATCAAAGGCAGCTCTCAGTGACACCTTACTGGGCTATCACTGGCTGCAATACAGTTATTGGAACTGGATGTTGGTCAGGCACTTGATGCTGCCCCTGGGGATGCATCCCCAGACTCGCGTGGGATGTGGTTTTCCTGCCCTGGCTTAGTCTCCCTGTCACCAGTCTTGCAGGTGCTGCATTTTCTGCAGGGGAAAGGTCCAGTTGGTCTCCTTTGCTGTTTCCAGGAGCAGAGACTTGAACTCCCTGTATGGATCATAGATAGGCCCGGTATCTTCAGTGTTGAAAGTGCAGCCGTGTAGGCAGAATGGCCATCCCCGAACTCATTTAGGGGATGTGCAGATTAGGAACAAAAGCTGGGAATACGGCCCTTTGTTGTTAAACCGGTGCATTACATGCTGTATTTTAATTAGGCAGGGTTTGAGAGGCAGCCCAGGAAATCCTCCATAATCCAACACTATTGAATTATTCTCATCCTTTCCCTCTGCAGATTTCTCTCCTTTTAGTGGACAGGCTTTAAGCCGCTGTTCTTGCTCCCTCAGCCAAAACCAGGAACAGTTATTCAACGAAATACTCGTGTGTTCTTTAAAAAAATTGGTGAAGCAGGAGTGGGCAGAGCAGTGGCCCGACTTCCACTGCCTCTGAGGCTCATAAGGGTTCTTCAGGGCTTGGGGCTGTTTTTGTGTAAGGTCAGCAGCCAGAAGCATGGCGTTAACCTTAGGAAGCGGAAGGAGCCGGATATTCCGGGATAACTCTCTAGTCATAGCTTTCCCACCACAAGGATGTTGTCCGAGGGGGTTGTGCTCGCCAGGGCAGGTTCCTGCTTTCCGGGGAAGCCCCGAGCTGAGCGCTGCCGCCGGCGCCTCAGGGGTTAATGGGAACGGGCACACTTGACTGCTGAGAGGACTGATCTAATCACTGCCATATCCAAGTGCATCTGTTCACCATGAGGTCATTCTTGTGCATGCTAATGACTTGGAAAATAAAGCACAAAGCTCAACGTTATCAGGGAGGATATAGTGTAAATCTTGGCTTTTTTAGTTGCTAATGGGTAGTGTGGAATGGGCAGGGAGAGCATCTCTGGTTCTTGCTTCCAGCTTAACGTTTTTTAAGCATCCTTTTCAGTGGAGCCAGAAAAACTGCTGGAAAACTTGGACATGTGGTATCTGTTGATAAATGGATTCTTTAATGAATATTATGGCATTGCCCAGGAGCAACACTTGAGTCGAGGAACTATAGAGGTTTTCAGCATTCCCTGGTTTTAAAGCCTCGGGAGCTGTGCCTGCTGATTTACATAAAACCGAGATTTTTGCAGCCTTTTTGTTGCAAAGGTGACACATGCTTTTCTTTTGTCTCTGGACTTTTACATGTGTAAAGTTCTTGTAGAAAATATTTGAATGAACAGCAAACAAGGTCTGGTTTATTTTAAACTGCTTTTTGTTCAGTGCTTAGCTTTATCTTTCCCACTTTAAAGCATAAGGATTATTTGAATTGGACATGTAGATTTTAAAATATATTTTTGACAGAAACAAAACCAAACCCAGAGTAACTCTTGTTTTAAACAGGACTGATGCTTTTTGGAACAGTAACTGAGCCAAGGATTCCTTTTGCTTTGGTTTGGTTTTTCTGGGGTTTTTTTACTACTTGGGGGTTTTTGTCCTCTCATCTTTTTCCTTGAAGCTCTGTAGGGTGTTTTGTCAGATCTGTGTTCAGGTTCTGTGTGTGTATGTATATATATAGTATTTTTGCCTATTTTCCTGGGAATATTAAAAACATACACATGTGAAACTGAGTAGCTGTGCCACGGTATCACAGCACGTGCGGTGTGTGCCAAGGGTCGGGTTTGATCTGTGTGTCAGTGTTGCCTGAAAGGGAACAATTTGTTTCTAATATATGTGATTTAGGAAATTCCTGACTGTCCTGGTTACTGGTATGACAGGGAATTGCTGCTAGCAAGGAGCATGTGTGAGGTGTGCTGGGCGTGGTGCTCAGCAGGTGAGATGGGACACTGCTGGGCTGTCGGTTGTCCAGGCAGTGAACAAAGAGGAGAAGCTGAGGGGAGTGGAGCAGAGGAGGCAGGAGTCTCCCCTCAGGAGGCAGGACTCAAGGGCTTTCTCTTCTCCCCCGTTCCCTGTGAGGACTGTTAGGGACGAGGCACAGGGACCTGTCTGGCTTCCCCTGTTTTGGGGATGCATCTCCTCATCCTCGGCAGACTGGAGCCTGTCCCAGCTGGGCTGCCCTTGGGGAGCTCCTGCAGTGGCACCAGCGGATTTGGGAGCTGCTCCTTGCCCGTGTGCTCTTGGTTATCAGTGCTCCATCCATAGCTTTGCTTGCCCGAGTGTCCCCGTGAAGGTCAGGAATGGTCTGGCATTAAGCAGGGCAGGGCCACAGTCACCACAAAGTGTTGGGGGCAGCAGCTCTGTGCCCCCTGCAGCTTCTGTGGCTGCACAGGCTGATGCAGGTGTATGCCCAGGAGCCCAGCCCTGGCTCCAGAGGGATCCCTGTGGAGCCCTAAGGAAGTGGCTGCCTGCTCAGTGTGCTGGGGCTGTCCCTTATGCCACCGCTGAGGGTGGACAGTCCGAATGTGTCCCCCGAGGCTGGGCAGGTGCTGGGACTGCTTCCCCCTCAATCCTGGTGTTCCCCTGGGATCGCCAACAGTGAGGGGGTGAGAGCCACATCAGGGCTCTCAGGCTGGCTCCCTGCCTTTTCCATGCAATTGATTGGCTCAGAGGGTGCTCCCCTGGCTACCAGGACAGGAGGAGGTGGTGAGGCTCATCCCAGCAATCAGCACTGGGATGGGTGAAAACAGGAGTTTGACGGGCCCGTCTCTTCTGCTGGGTGACAGCTCCAGCTGCTCGAGCTGTCAGCTCGGAGAAGGCTCCAGGCAATGTGGCCCCTTCCCATTTTCCCTGTGCACTGAGGCGCCGGCAGAGACCTGGGGCAGAGGCGGAGCAGAACCTGGGCAGAGCCAGTCCTGTGGCCACGTGCTGAGGGCTCGGGCTCCCCTGCCTCTCACACCCACATAAGCCCCAGCACTTGGTGGTCCCCCGGCTGAAGCTGAGCCTTGCAGAAGTGACCAGCAGCTGCTCCGACTGGTGAGTAATTAAACTCCAGTGTGTATATTTCAGGTTTATTTCGTGGAGGCCCGCAGTGGTGCCAGGCACTCCCACCTGAGCTGGGAGCTGTGGGGGCTGTTTTAGGGTCAGTTCTGCCCCTGGTTAACCTCTAGTGTCAGATTCTTTTACTGTGTCACTTACAGCTTTCCAGGGCACTGCAGGACGTGTGCAGCTTTGATTAACCCAGCTTCAGTTATCCATGGGCTCTTCCACGCAGGTTCAGGATGCTGCTTACAGTGTACTTTGAGCCTGTCTTTGGAAGTTGGAAGCAGGAATGCTGTGCAGATTTACAATGATTCTCTCTGGAATTTTATTACCTTTATATTTACTAGGAAGGAAAACAAAGATTTCCACAGACCTATCCTGGCTGAAAGGTTAATGGGGGGCTGGAACAGGTCTCAGGCCATGTGAAAACTTCATGGGTCTCCTCAAGCACCAATCTTCAGGATCTTTACAGGTCATGGTCTTACCCACCCTTGCTTTCAGGGGTGTTCAGCTGCTTCATGAGCAGTGGCTAAAAGACCATTCCTAGAGCACCTGCCCTGGGGAAGACACGAGGTTTGTTCTGTGGACTGGATATAAAAAGCAATACACCATCTCTCTCTAGCTTCTTGCAAGGTAACCCTGCATTTAAAGTGCTTTTATCTATATTCTTAACTCTGTTTTTAATCCTTCCTGCAAGAAATGTGTTTTAAAACCTTAATGCTCTCTCAGCAGCCTCACCTGTGAGAGGCTCTCCAGTGTGTGTGTGTCTTGCCTGAGTGCAGGTGGGTGATTGGTTGTGGATAGGTTTTGTGCACTTAAGGACTTCCCCATGTGGGAAATTTATGTGGCACCAGGGTTGCTATGCTGTTCACTTCCTGGGGTTTTAACCTGGCTGTAGTGTCACAGAGAGTTTAGGTCTCCATGCAGCCTCAGATTTTACTCAGTTTGAAATGGTGTGACCGGGAACGGTGCTGGAGGTGGAGCTGAGGCATGAAGCAGCTGCATGCCACCATCCCACGGCAGCAGGTTTGGGAAGAGCTGAAGCACAGTGATTATTCATTCCAGTTTTTGCCAGCATTCCCTCCCTTATTTGTTTCAGTCCTCGGACCCAAGGAGGAAGCGTGTGGGTCCGTGTTTCTGCAGGTCCCTGAGGGGAGCTCCCCTTCCGGCCTTTAGCAGGGTGTGCTGTGCTGGGTTAGCAAGAGTGCAGCACTCACAGGGTGCTGGTCCTGCACTGACACAGTTTTGTTCTCTCCCTTTAGATTAGAGTGTTAATGCTCTCGGTACGGCAATGGCCGCAGGTAAGAGCAATGCTTCCCGCAGGCCCCTCTGCTGCTGTGCTTCATCACTACCCGCTCTCCTCCCCTCCTCTTCCTCCCTTGCTGCCCCTGCTCTGTGTTCAGCTCTATCTCCCGTGCTCTATGTGCGCCTCATACCTCCTCTGCCTCCCACGCTCTCTGCGGGCCTCCCACGAACTCCACACGGTTCTGCCTCCCATGGGCTGTGTACAGTAATGCCTGCCCGGTTTGGTCATGGCACCCATGTACACTACTGACCCCTCCAGGTGGTGATACTGCCCGCGTGCGCTCATGGCACCCGCGAGCCGTACGCGGTAATGCCTCCCGCGAGCCGCGTACGGTCATGGCACCCGCGTACGGCCATGGCACCCGCGTACGGCCATGGCACCCGCG
>VZRR01007172.1:0-12012 GCA_013398015.1 Oreocharis arfaki | reverse complement strand
TGCCACCCGCGATCCGTACACGGTAGTGCCACCCGCGATCCGCGTACGGTCCTGACACCAGCACAGCACAGTGCCACCCGCGATCCGTACGCGGTACTGCTGCCCGCGATCCGCACGCGGTACTGCTGCCCGCGTGCGCTCATGGCACCCGCGATCCGTACGCGGTAATGCCAGCCGCGATCCCCGTACAGTCATGCCACCTGCACAGCACAATGCCTCCCGCGATCCGCACGCGGTAATGCCAGCCGCACACGGTCATCGCACCCGCGATCCGCGTACGGTCATGACTCCGTACGCGGTAATTTTTTTNCGTTGGTCTCGGTAATTTTTTTTTTTTTTTTTTTTATTTCTAAGCTGCTTCAGCTTGTCCATTTAGAGAAAACAGTATTATTTTGACCATCTGCCATCCTGCCTCACTGCAGGAATGTCAAGCACAACACCTCCCTCGCAGCCCTTCCCTCTCCCACACGCTTTTCTCCCCAGCCAATAGCACCACAGGTTTTGTTTTTAATCCAAAGTTGACAGCTCCGCATTTTTCACAGAAAATGCCTTTACAGGCTAAGTCACACTTTCCACCTCTTTAAAATGTGCTATTTCCCCTCACTGGCTGTCTCAAAGAACCAATCTGGTGCCTATGGGCTGTCTTTGAGATGCAAACGCAGGGCTGCCGGCAGGCTCAGGGGGCTCACACTCGGGGCTGCGCTGCTGTTCCACTCCTGCTTTGAGTCACTCAAACACGCAGAGCTGCTCAAGCAGAAGGACAGGTTACACCTCCCCGTGGAAGGGCAGCAGAGAGCCAGGGTGAGTCTTTGTCCTCCCTCAGCCACCAGGGCTCACCCTGCTTCCACACTGACCCATGGCCGTGTCTACACGTGTCCTGCAAGGACAGTGCCCTACTCGCCCCTGCCCGAGGGACAGCTCAGCCATGGGCAGCCTCAGCCAAGGTCCTGGCTGTGCTTTGGGGCACTATGTGCATGTTTGAGATTTACCTGGGCTAGGAAAGGTGAAGGGAGGATTTAAGAGCCACGGCCTGGCCAGGCACAGCCGAGAATGGAGTCAGTTGTTGCACTGGAAGCCGGTCTGTGTTGCAAAACACAACCATCCCTCAAGAGTTCAGAAGGGGTGCCAGCCTTGGGAGTGGCCTCAGAACGTCCTTGTGCTCCCTCTGCCTGGCTGCGAGGCTGCTCCTCCCTCCTACCTGTAATAAAAAACTTGTGTTTACACTGCGGGAGAGAATTGCAACATGGTTTAAAAATACTGCTTCCTGAGGGAGCTGATGAAACAGTGATCCCCCGGGAAATGCCTTGGGACAGGTCCAGCCCTCTGCAGCAGGGCAGGGTGTGTCCCGTGAAGCAGCTGCACCTGGTTTTGGTTATTAGTGTCTCTTTAATGACCCTGCGCTCACCTGTTCCCCCTCAGCCAGCCTGGGCAGGCCTGGCCTCTGGGAAATAACCAAGTCACTCCACTCAACAACAAAGCACAACCCCACATACCCACAGCCCCCCCCGAGACCCTTCCCCAGTGGTGGCTGTAAGCCCCCAGTAACAGGGGTACCTGTTACGTAGTGGAAGCAATGGTGATTCTTTAGGACTTTTCCAGAGGCTAAGGCAGCTTCCAGGGCGAGTTCTGTGCCAGTCCTCACGCTGGGAATCCCAGGGGAAGCCGGGAAGGGGCGAGGGGAGGGGCTGTGCCGTGCCACGCGGTGATTGCGAGGCACACAGGCTGTTTGTGCTGACCTGCGTTTTCCCTGCCTGCTCTGTTTTCCAGGCTGCCTCACCACAAGTGCAAGCGCCGACCTCACTGCCACCATCGGCATGGAGCTGGCGGAGCCGCCCTCGCCCACGCTGCCACGTGCCTCCAGGAGCAGGGTCTCGGGGAAGCTGCGCCGCTCCACCAGCGCCCTCAGCAAGGCGTCCAGCTGAGGCCCTGCAGCACAGAGCTGCGGCCGGGGCAGCCCAGGGCACCTGAGCACAGATCAGAATGGGCAGTTCTGGCTGGACACGTCTTGAAGGGGCCGGGCAGGGGGTCTGCTCTGTGAAATGGCCTTTCCCCAGTCTGGACACACATGGCTGGGGACTGGGTGTCACCTGTGTCACCATCACCACTGCACTGGCACCAAGTGAGCGAGGGCCCCCAGCCCCTGGCTGCAGGTGCCGCGGCCAGAGGTCGTGAACCAGCACTGAAACCAGTTATTTAGTGTACCCTTAGAGCATTGCTTTAGTCATTCCAGGCAGCACTTACCTGCACATTAGGGAGTTTTTTCTAAATAGAGATTTTCCTGTGACTAGCCAGGTAGCAAATGCTCCCTGCTGGAGCACAGGTGGATGAGGGAGGAGCTCTCCAGTCGGTGCTGTCCTGCTGCAGGAGCATGGCCTTTCTGTGGTGTGTGCGATGGCTGTGCACTGGAACTGCTCCCTAGAGAAAGAAAAATAAGGAAAGCCCTTTTAGGAGAGCAAAAGCCACACTTCTGCCATGACCCCTTCCCAGCACAGTGTTAAGAACTGGGTAACCCCCTCGCCTTGTCCCAGCAGGCTGTGACCCGTGTCTAGGCAGAGGACAACACAGCTGATGGCTTCTGAGGACTCAGGGTGTCCTCCCAGCACCTGCTGTAGTGAGCAGAGCTCGTGTTGGCAGTAGCTGATGTGTTTTGGTCTACACATGTTGTAGGTAAACGGGGTGAACATTTTTATGGTTAAATCCCCGGTATTTTAAAGCACCAGAAATCTGAGCTCCAGCAGCCACAGAGCCCTGTCCTGCTGCTGAGTGGTTGCTCCTGGCACTCACCTGCACACCTCCCAGCAGAATGGGAGTTGCTTTCAGCGAAGGGATTGTGTTTTTTGGGAAATGCCCCGTTGGGCGCCCATTTGTTTTTGCACTTACACTTGTTGTTACGGCCGTCTGTCTGTCTGTCTGAGTGCCAGCACCTGGCCAGGGGCCGCCCTGAGCCTGTGGGGCACGTTCCTGCCATGGCCAGTGATGCCGAGGTGGCCCCTGGGCTCTGCCGTGTGCTCTGTGCCCCAGGGGCAGCAGCTCAGCCCCGGTGCCCAACAGGAACTCACCTGGTGCAGCTGCGGGAAGGAGCCTCCATCACTGAGGGCTTGGACGGCTGGTTTGACTTTTTGCCTCACAGTTGGGTTTTGCTTTCTATTGATTTTCTGTCAGTGAAGGAGCCTAGAAAATAAAATATGTATTTTAATTTATTTTACTTTCACGGTTGGACAGGCAAGGCTGTCTGGCCCTTACTTATCCAATAGCTGGTCTGAAACAATTTCAAAAGCATCCTTCTGAGTAAGGAGCCCTTTCTCCTTAGAGCAATATGTATCTCTAATTCAGGGAAGAATTAAAACATTGATGAAAAATGTGTTTTCCTGATGTCAAAAACTATTAATTTGTATAAACTCTGCTGTGGTTTTGCACCCTGAACTGGATGACAAAGCCGCTCTGTTAGCCCTCACCACCTTAATAAATCTTTGCTCACAATAAAGTTTCTCCCCAGAGCAATAAAAGGCCCACATACCCACAGCTGTGCCGAGGCGGGCGGGAGGTGCCGGCGCTGGAACTCCGGTGGCGCGGCTGGTGCTGCCTGGGCGCTGGTGCTGCCTGGGCCCGGCTGCGGCGGCTGCCGTGGGTGTGCAGGGCTGGCTCACGGGGGGCAGGGACAGCCCCTGCTGGACACGGGTCCTGTCCCTCTGTGCTGGGGCCGCAGCTGCAGGAGCAGCCGCCGCGTGCGCAGCCGGCAGCGGCGTTCCCGGACCGGAGCGCTCTGGAGGGGCTCACAGCGCGCTGGGACTGACACGGGGGCACCCGCGGTCGCGGCCCACATGGCAGCAGTGCCCTTTGCCACCCAGGCCCTGCCCAAGGCGCCAAGCACAGTGACAGACCCTTGGGGCCCCCAGAAGCCACTGTCCATAACCTGCTTCCCTGCAATGCCTCATGGCCCAACCACTCACATCAGCATCAAAAACAAGAGGTTTCTAATTGTGATTTTCTACTC
The DNA here is from genome assembly GCA_013398015.1 of Oreocharis arfaki. NCBI lineage: Eukaryota > Metazoa > Chordata > Aves > Passeriformes > Paramythiidae > Oreocharis > Oreocharis arfaki. Next base: position 8,018 of record VZRR01007172.1, on the reverse strand, counting down.
TAGAGACATTCCTGAAGCAAATGCAGGGGGCTGCACTGAGCCATGACAATGTCTGAAGAGACACCTGGAAATCTCCCTTCCTTTGCTGAAGAGCCACAGCAAAGTCTGCTCCTAAATTGCTTTCAGGTGCTCCAGCCAGAAATGGAGTTAATCCAGATGGCTCCAGATAAAGCTCCCTTTGCAGAAATAACTGTGCACACACTAATGAGTGCTGGGAACCCAGCCTCCACCTACCTTTCCCGGAGGATCCCTGCCCCAGGCCCAGCACCATCACCCTCGAGTGGAGTTGGAGAGCAGGGGGGCGGCTGCTGTGCGGAGCAGGGGTCACTGCTCAGGGGCCGCGCTCTGAGCCGGGCGGTGCCCTCACCAGGGCAGGCACAGCCGCGTGTCCCCGCTCCCCCGGCAGCGGGCGGGCGCAGGGCAGGCTGCGGCCGGAGCGCCAAGGGCACAGCCCTCGGGGGACAGGGGGCACCGGGGCCCCGCCGGGCAGGACGCAGCCCTGGCCAGGGGGCTGCAGCGGCGCTGGTGAAGCCAGCCCGGCACGGGGCAGGAGCACGGGCCCAAGGCACCCCTACCCCTCCAGCTGCGGCAGCAGGCACAAGAACAGCATTCAGAATCACTTGCTAAATTAAGGAGTAAATAGACTAGGTTATACTTACCATGGAGTCCCAGAATGGATTGTGTTGGAAAGGAACTTAAAGCTCATCTCATTCCACCCCTGCCAGGGGCAGGGTCACCTTCCACTATCCCAGGCTGCTCCCAGCCCCGTCCAACCTGCCCTGGAACATTTCCAGGGATGGGGCAGCCACAGCTTCTCTGGGCAACCTGTGCCAGGGATTCACCACCCTCACAGCCAAGAATTTCCTCCCAATATCCCCTGTAATTATACCTTCCTTCAGCTTTAGAAGGACGCCTAACATTTTTTACAAACGTTTGTACAGGTATTATCTTATTCCTATACCTGTTAATATGCTCTCTATAACTATACAAAATACATTAGGTATCTCATCTTACGTTCTATATATTATATGCCACAGTATTTCAAATTATATATCTAACATTTGATATTATGCATGTCCATATGTTCTTATTAGCTAGAATATATATTATAGGTATTAAATTCGCACAGATACAATGTGTATATATTATTCCATTAAGGATAATATATACAATCTGTGATCTATAAACTATGTATAATGTAAAGTATATAATGTGATATGCATTATATATTATATAATGTATTATATCATATATGCATTATATGTTTTATCTTATTAATACCTGGGTTTGAATATTAAATATTGAATATAAAGATAATAATTGTATCCAAAAATGGGTAATAGGTTACATAAATACAACATATTGCCTTTACATTATACGTCTGTATCTACACATGCATACACCCCTGGTATATATTTTAGCTATATGTACATATCATGACATAAACTATAACATTACTTTACAAAGTGTAATACTGTGTGCATATATATGCAGTATATTTTTATTTTAAATGTATATAAGAAAATTATATAAATCATATCAGCAATGTATGAATTCTGTGTAACACTGTATAATGAACATGTAATAATTGGCACATATATAATGTGCATCATGGAATATTCAGTGCACCATATACATACAAGAACCATATTTTAGGCCACATGTGACATGTACGTATAGCGGATATGCCAGGCGTGCGCACATACCTACACTCTGTCCTCCACAGCACAGAAATCCCGGCTGTGGAGCTGACAAAACCTCCTGTCAGACAAGAGTGTTCCCTTACATCAACATTTGTAATGTATCAGTAATTAGGTATAATGCATATATGGTATTATGTACCGTAGATAATGTATTTAATATGCATTGTCTAATTTGCAATATATAACAGACATATATTAGTATACATTGTATCATATAATATACATTGATATAAAACATGTAATATACACTATCGACATACTCTGAAGTCTAGTTATCTAGATCATCTGTACAGAACATGCTGCTATAAAATGAATATATTTTTTATATTTATTTTATCACAGAATCCTAGAATAGCTTGGGCTGGAAGGGAGCAATAAAGCTCATCTCATTCCAGCCCCCTGCCATGGGCAGGGACACCTTCCACGATCCCAGGTTGCTCCAAGCCCTGTCCAACCTGGCCTTGGACACTTCCAAGGATGGGGCAAATACAAAATATAGTTTACTGTAGGTAATAAATTCTGATTTCTGTGTGTGTGTAACTAAACCAAAACCTCCCTGCTCAGACACCCCCAATTGTCCAGCATTTTCCTCGCATTTGTCATTGAACTGGTGTTGCACTACAGGCAATTTCCCTCTAAAAAACTGTAAAATGAGCCAATAAGAACACCGTGGTCCCACACCCTGAGAAAGCAGAACCTGTTCTAACCTGCAGCCGATCCATGCTCCTTCTCTCCCCTGGCCAGTGCCCACGGCAGCACAGGCAGAGCCCTTGCTCCGGTGAAACCCTCCCCATTCCCTAAGAAAGGCTGACCAGCCTCAGCAGAGCAGCACAGCACAAGAGCCAGGCGGGAACAGGCTGGGCTGGGCATGCCCTCGCCTTCAGAGCTGCGAGGGGGCTTTATTAGAGCTTAGAAAGAGTGATTCTTTCCTAAGAGGAACAGGTGGTTACACTGGACCTGGCTGCTGAGAATGGTGTCCCAGTTACCGTGTCGGGAGGATGCAGTCCTAGGAGGGTCCCTGTGCCGGCGTGGGGCTCCCGCTGCCGCTGCTGTGCCCAGCTCTGCCCGGCTTCGGTGCCTGCTTGCCTGCTGAGGAGAAAACAGCACGGTCAGGGCAGCCTGGGGGCAGCCCAGCCCTCAGATCCAGTGGCACAGGTAAGAACCAAGCCTGGCAGTGTGCGGTCTGGAGCCGGTACTGCAGGACAGCCCATGTTTGCCATGTCCCATCTCAATGATTAATGCATCAAATGGTGCCAGAGGCACGCCTTTGTTATGCAGACTGTAAACTACTTTTTATTAAAACCATTTAAAGCCCTGCTGAGGCTTCTTACCTGCATGGAAGGATTTGAGGTGTTTGAATGCCACGTGCAGGATGCACCTGCACACCCAGATCCTTCACCAAGGGGAGCTGCCCGGGTGCTGCAGGGAACTGCTGTCCCACCCAGCCCAAAACACTCAGTACAACCCAGCACCCCTGACCCGGGAGCAATGGGGCAGGAGGTGTGTTGACACCAGCACACCACAGCACCCGGTGGCACCCTGCAGGCAAGGCCTGCCCCACAGAAACACCTGTGACTCTAGCAGACACTTCCCAGCTCATCGACAGCAAGGCCTCTTTTTAAGCAGGCTTGTGTGAGGAAGAGGTCTGAAATCCAAGGCAAAAGCCTATCCTCATCCCATTTCCAGGCTTGCCCCAATCCCATGGATACATCCCAACTGCCCACACCTGTAAAAGACCGGGAGGTGCTGGGCAGGGCTCCCCAAAACCTTGAGCTGTGACCAGCTGCGTTTTGCAGTGAGCCCATCCAGCAAGCTGCCTTACTGCACTGATGGCTGTGAGGGACCGTGGTGTTGGTACCAAAACTGCTCAAAACCTACCCTGGGCACAAGCAGCCTCCAGAGATGCCTCCCCTGCAACCAGGAGCACCTCGCCCCAGCTCCCCACCAGCTCTGAGCCCATGGGGCACGGATGCTGTCCATGCCACATTTCTCAGGACCCTGCACGTTCATCTGTTCAATCTCCCCAGCTCCTTTTCCTGTGCTCACACTCCGTCCCAGACCACACGTTGGGCTCTCAGTGTGCTTGCAGAGGAGGAAGGCTCCGGCACAGCAGACAAACCCCTGTGCGCCAGCTGCCTGCGCTGCGTCACGTTTGGGGCAGGATCAGTGTTTTCCATGGTGCCCAAACCTGTTCCTGCTGGATGCACCGAGAGCCATCAGCAGTTGATTTGCTAGCTGACAGCAGGAGGCTTTGTTTGCGCAGCGCTGGCCGGCCCGTGCTGCCGGCTGGCCAGGACATGGCACCCACCAGGCAGCACCTGCATTCCCAGGGGCTGCTGCTGCTCGGCCCCCGGGACAGCCACCGAGCTACACGTGGGCTTGGGACTTCACAGACACAGAGCACGGGGCAGAGCCTAGCAAAGGCCCAGTGCTGGGCAGTGGGACGGTGCAAGGGAGGAACTGGTGAGGGGCAGGGACAGATCCATCCCCAAATTACTGTCCAAAGGAGGCTGGTGTGAGCGGGAGCCTTTGTGACCTGTCATGGCGGTGCAATGCCCTCGCTGCCAGGTGGCAAGAGACACAGAACAGTCATGCCAATGGCTCCCTGTAAAACCCCTTGGGCACTTGGGGCTCACCCTCACAAGGACCTTCTCCAGAAATCCCTCTGGCAGTTGGGGCTCTCCTTCACACGGACCCAGCGGTGCAGGCAAGGGGAGAAAGGCTGCAGACACAAAAGCCCAGCAGCTCTGCCCAGGCTGCTGCAGCCCAGTGATGCCAAAAGCAAATTACCCCCCTTTTACAGGATGTTTGTGAACAGAGCCATTTCCATCTGAGTCCACTGTCACCTCTCCTTACTCCTCCCCAACACAGGAGTCTCCACTAAGCACCCTTTCTGCTCAGCAGGAGATAATACGTCTGTGCCGATGGTTACCCACACAGTTCTAAAAACCTGGGGAATTCTGGCCCCAACAAATTCTAACTGATTCTTACAAGAACAGACATGGATTTACTTGGCTATTAGGAAACGGACAGCGGTATGAAGCTGTTGTTTTGCGGCCCGTTGGTGCCACAGGCTTTGAGCACGGGTTTCGGCAGGGACACTGCTGTGACGGTGTGGATGGAGCCTTTAGGCTTCTCCAGAGGATGCACCGGGCATCGCTCTGGAAATGGTGTCCAGCGGCCCGAGAGCACGGCCGTGTGTGCTGGCAAAGTCCCCCTGGGGAGCAGAGAGCCCGCTCCACGGACAGCTGTGACACCGTCTGCGACAGCCGGGGACCTGGGGCTTTCCAAGGCCAGGGAAGCCAGGAGAAGCAAAACTGCAGCTCTTGCCAGGCAGGCTCTGCTGCCTGTGTCTCTTGGGCTGTGCTCTTTTCCAGTGTATTGATTTACAGCTAAAACCACAGCTTTGCCTAGGCCTGAACTCAGCCCTGGCATAACCAAGTTGGTTTCCTAGGAATCAAGACAGCAGGAGCGTACCCATACATTGGTACTGTTCAGCCTGACTGAGAAAGAAAAAAAAACCCCAAAAACCCAAACAAATCTTTTTCTAGAAAGATGTTCTTTCTCTACAAGTTTTGCTTTAACAAAAAATACTCAGCCAATCCCTGGGAAACTTTCCTCCAGCAAGCTCCACCACCTGCCTTTCCCACAGTGAATCAGGGTTAGGGTTAGGAGCCTTTAGGTAAGAGAAGATGGCAGGACCAGGCTGGAAACCTCCTCCAGGGAGCCAAAGCCTCAAAAGCATTGCAGCCCCTACACCCACGCCAAGCCCTGGCAGTGCCTTGGCCCTTCATACACCAGTCTGGGAGCAGGGATTTGCTCTTGGGGCTGCCAAGCAGATTTGCATGCCGTGGAGTTGGCTCGGTACCTGCTCCTGCTGGCAAAGGGGGAGACCGTACAGGTGCACGCAGCACCTGTCTGTGAGAGGGCTTTCACAAACCCAGCACGCACCTTCCCCACTGGCACAGATTTTACAGCAATTCTGACCAAACACGTGAGATTCCCATATACAAACAGGAGCCCTGCAGACGGAGATGGATCTACCTGCACACATACGTATGTATCTATATATACAGTTATTGAAGGATGCTGCAGAAATCCCACTGCGGGGTGCGAGGACCAGGCAGGAGCAGGCTCTGGCCCTGCCAGGAAGCAGACAAATGCCAGGCCTTCCCTGTGCCAGGCTCCACAGCCCACGGTCAAAGCAGGATGCTGCTGCTCTGCCGAGCCCTGAACCCCACACCTCAGCGCCGAGCACACGCGACAGCCACCCAGCAAACAGCACGGCCCTCCTCGGCAGGGATTTCTACAAGTTCTCCACTGACAGGTGCTGCCTCTCCTCGAGCCTCCCCTGCAACACCTTCCAGGGAAGGTCCCTGGCAGCTCTCCCCAGCAGCAGAGCCCAGGGCAGGCTGTGCCTGGTGCCGGCTGCAGCAGGGGCAGGGCTGGGGCTCCAGCCTGCGGCCAAGGGTCCCCTTTGCTCAGGGGGCAGCCTTCCCCCAGAGCAGCCACGCCGCACCCTGCTCTTCTGCTCCCTTTAATTCCTTTTTAATTAATCTCATCAAACGGTGCAGAGTGGGCTGGTGCCTATGGAGGCACCCTGCCAGCTGCAGTGCGGAGCCGGGTGCCAGCCCCCCCCGACCCCCCAGGGCCAGCCCGGCAGGGAGAAGCAGGAGGGGTGGGGGCACGCTTGAATTTGAAAATATTTTATTTGAATAGTAAATAATTATACAGTTGAAACAGTTCTATCGAAGCACTCTATAAATAGCTAACAGTTAAGAAAATAATGTGTGTAGAAAAAGAGATTGCATCTAAAAGTAAGAGCTGTTGGTTGCACGGGATAAAATGGTTAAGATCATGTGTTATTCTAGGTATAAAAGTTAAAACCTTTTCAGCAGATCCCTTTAGAAAAAAAGATCTTCTAAAACGCACAGTGAAATGGCAGGCGGGGAGACAAAAAAGCGCATTAAGAGTATCTGCAATCAAATAATATCAATCTTCATAATTAATATAAATAAATAACGAATAAATAACATAATTACTCAAACCAACATATACAGATAGACAACTCATGAGCTACCTTAGGGCAAAACGAACAGAAACAGAAAGTTGGCATGTCACAGTTAAGGCAGTTTCTACAGCATTTTCTGGAGACCATCAACAGCAGAGTCAAGGCATTTGTGGCTACACTAAAGGAAACGCTCGTTTCTCTCGAGCGGTTTGATCTGTTCACATCGATAAAAACCAGAGCGAAGGAACGAAATATTTAAAAAAAAAAAAAAATTAAAACAAAAAAAGAAAAAAAAGACAAAAAAGAAAAGAGAGACCCCGGGAAGGTAAGTGTAAAGCCAGATTCCAGCAGGTCACAAGCCGTATTAAAGCTAATCGTGTGGCGGCCCCGGGGGAGCGGCGCGGGGCGGCGGGGAAGGCACGGGCGGCTCAGCAGGCGGGGCGCAGCGGCACCTGGAGCAGGATGACCTGCCGGTTCTCCGAGGGGTGGCACTTGTTGATGTGCCGGGTGAGGCCGGGAGAGCTGTAGAAGGTGGCCGGGCAGTACTTGCAGGGGAAGACCTGGGCGGCGTGCAGGAGGCGCAGGTGCCGCTCCTGGCTGCTCTTGCTCGGGAAGGTCTCCCCGCAGACGGGGCAGAGGCGGCACTCGGCGGCGGGCAGCTCCTCGGCGCTGGGCTCCGGGGCCGGTGCGGGGGCCGGGGCCGGCGTGGGTGCCGGTGTGGCGTGCCCCAGCAGGTGCTTGCGCAGGTAGGCTTGCCGGCGGAACCGCTTGGCGCAGCGGGGACACTCGAAGAGCCCCTCCTCGGAGCCCGCCTCCGAGGCTCCGCCGGGGCTCGGCGTGTCCCGCTCGCTGCCACTGCCGCCGCTCGCCTCCTTCGGCGTCTCCTCCGCCGGGGCTGGGGCCGCGGCCGGTGCCCGGCCCGCCTCGGGGCCGCCCTTGGTGGCGGCGGGCGGGCGCGGTTTGTGCCAGCGGCGGTGGGAGGCGAGGTTGGCGGGGCAGGAGAAGACCTTGTCGCACTCGGGGCAGCGGTACTCCACCCGGACGATGCGGGAGCAGCGGTGCTGCGCCAGCGCGAAGGGGTCCCCGTACTCCTCCTTGCAGAGCTGGCAGATGAACTCGCCCAGCGGACGGGCGCAGCCGCCCCGTGCCTTGGCCGGCGCCTCCACCGGGCCCTCCTTGATGCGCAGCCCCAGCACGGGCGAGGTGGTCACTTCGTCCTCGAAGGTCAGCTTGCGGATCGCCTTCGTCTTCTTGCCCGACGGGGCTTTCTGCCGCCCGGGCTCGGATGCGCCCGGCGGGCGCTT